>JAUMHI010000054.1:20746727-20764030 GCA_032359435.1 Enteromius unitaeniatus | reverse complement strand
AAATTATTTAGCAAAAGGGTTTTGCTAAAAACTAAAATATTTAAGCAACAGAGTTTGCATTACATAAATCATTAGTAATTTGTGATTTTTTTTTCTGAAAAAGGTATGTGTGTGTATATGTATGTATTATACAGTACATATATATATATATATATATATATATAGTATGTGTGTGTTTATGTATTTGACTTTTTATTAGTTTTTTTAGGACACTTAGAATGTGTATAACATGGAGAAAGCAGTTCCCAAGTAATAAATACCATTTAAATGTTTCAAAGTTAAAATTTTATAGAAAATATCTACTTTAAAAGATAAGTATTTGCAATTTAGATGTGGCTTGCAAAAACAAAAAATCATAAGACATGACATGATTACTTCTGAAAGGTGGTTATTGGAACAATGTTTGTTTGTTCTGCAATGGTGTAGTTCTGGCATCTACTAGATCTAACCATCATGTGGCGTCTACTGCCTTAAGTTTAACCTTTCAGACAAAAAGCTCTTTCTGAAGTAAACAACAAAAAACATAGTTTTCAAAGAAATCTCAAAGTGGCAGTGCCATTACAGCACACAGTCCCAGGTAAATGTTTAGACTCTCAAGCATGTTGTATTTACAGGCCACGAAGTTCTTCACGAAGTGTCTTCACTGTCTGGGTCTCCAGCATGCTGAAGACGCCTTTGTGGAGGTAGGATGTCCTCATTGCGAGGCCATGCCCCTGGCAGCCCTCTGCTGCCACCCGGCCCAGCTTCACTACCACTGGCAGAGGACAGCCAACTGGCACTCTGAGGGATCTGAGGGTGACTGTGAGTGCCACTCACCCCTCCCACAGTAGCTGCCCTGTCAGGTTTTTGGATGCCCCCATCTCCCAGGTTGGCCTGTTCCTGTCGAGGACTTTGCTAGGCAGTTCTTGGCAGTCCAGCGGCAGTCCAGCAGCAGACCACCGTGATCCAGCACATTCTCCCCCGACATGATCCTCCATCTGCCACCGCTCCACCGCAGATGACAACACCTGCTCTGCTTTGTGCTGAAACTCAGCTGAAGCCGATGCGTCAAGCCCCCCACGGGTCTGTGGTCTCCACAACATCACCAAAAGAGCAATTTATTTGTCCTCTGGGCCTCAGTGCTCGTGGGTTGACTGTAAGCGACGCTCCGCTTCCTCACTCTTGCCCACAGCTCCACCTTTCACCAGTGGCCAAGAGACAGCGTTTAGGGATGCACCGCTTCCCAATGTGTCTCCAGACAGTCTGATGGTGGACAGATGATGGTCCGATTGTTGTGGGGGGCTCAATCGTGCAACTGATGCGCTTTCACAACAGCTCACGTTAGGCTCAGTTAGATCTGTTTGCTATTCACAAGACCTCCCACTGCCGCCTGTATTTTTCCCTGACCGAGGCTCCTCTCTGTACAGATGCACAGCTGGCTTTGGGGTCTACACAAGTATGCATTTCCCCCAGTGAGCCTGCTCGCACAGACCCTGTGCAAGGTTGGGCAGAACGAGGAACAGGTTTTGCTGGTTGTGCTTTACTGGCCCACCCAGACCTGGTTTTCATAACTCATGCTCTTCGTGACAGCCCCTCCCTGGTGCATACCTCTGAGGGAGGACCTCCTCTCTAAGGGGTTTGGCACCATATGGCCCTCGAACCCAGATCTATGGAACCTTCACGTGTGGCTTCTGGACGGGACGTGGCAGACTTGAGTGGCCTACCACAAGCTGTGGTAGACACGCTCACTCAAGCTAGAGCTCCCTCTACACAGCAAGCTCATGCTTTGAAGTGGAGTCCACAAGCTAGTGTTCTTCTCCCAGAGAAGATCCCAGAGTCTCTGAGCAGCTCTTCGTCTGCCATGGAGGTCAACAGAAAGAGAAGGCTGTCTCCAAGCAGAGGTTGGCCCACTTGATTGTGGATGCCAACACCTGGGCTTACCAGACCCAAGGTGAGCCATGCCCCCTAGGGGTGATGGTAGGGTTATGACCTTGGCATAACATTTGTCTGACATGCACCACTTGTCAACGTTTGTAGTGCTACGCGGTTGTAACGGCAGGCTATGGCATTTTTCACTGGACCCCAGTCTGTCGTCACTACATAAATCTTAGTGACTGACAGACAGGGAACGTCTCGGTTTCGTATGTAACCCTCATTCCCTTATGGAGGGAACAGAGTTGTTATGTCTCCTTGCCACAACCTTAAACCATTGCTGAAGAAGGACCTCGTTCTCAGCTCCTCAGCAAATCTGATTAAGGGGTGGCAACGGTTGCCTCTTTAAACCCGAATGAAGGGGATTGGCTCAGGATTGTTTAACCACTTGCCAATTTTCATTGGCGTTTTGTATTAAGCAGAGCAAATCAGGGCTCTAGGCAAGACCCCAGTCTGTTGTCACGACATAACGTCTCCATTCCCTCCATCAGGGACCGAGGGTTACATACGGAACCAAGACATTTTGTGTGCGAAGGTGGCCTGCAGTATTTGACACGGTGCTTCACTTCCGTAAGGTTGGTAAGCTGCCGCAGCTGTGAGGGGGGATATGGAGCTGCTTCTTATTAGTCCATTCCCTATTTCCCAGCACTGAAATTTGCTATCTGTCATGTCAGCACCTGGCTTGCATTACCTTCGGGTACCTCCTCCTGTCCTTCTCTATGCCTTAGTCCGTCTAGAAACCAGAGTGATGGAGACCAGTTAAAAGGGCTGCAGGTATTAACATCTGTGATCTTTTTATTCAATATTTAACATAAGACACATTTTGCAGTGAAATGTTGATCTCTAAGATTGTTTCATTTTAAGACTTTATAAGCTTTTTGCACATAAAGGACATGGTAACATGACAGGAAATATCATAGAAAATATCATAGAAATTTCATTTTGACATAGGACTTGTATTTTAGGGTTAGAATACTTTTTGAAGGCAACATTTCACCAGAAATCACAAATGTTCTTAGATTTGCAAACATCACTGGTTTTTATTTGAGCTGGCTCTTAGTGAGGTGAGGCAAAGGAGATTTTTGAGGTCTTTTTAACAGGCTCATAGGGGAGCTCAATAACTCAAATGAGATTCTGGGAAAGGCTGGCAGGACCTCAATAATAACTAGGTGAACAATGTTACAAAATTGCCAGGAACTTGAAGCCCGTGTTCTCTCACTCGCCACTGCCATCCACTTTTACTGGGAAATTTTATTTTGATAGAAGGGCTAAAAAAGATTTACCATGATTGTGTATAATCTAAAGGTTCTTTACCTGGCATTGATGCTTTCACAGTGAACCTTAACATACAGCCTTTCCATTTCACACACACAAGCACATAGGTTTTTCAAGTTGTTCACTCTCAAAAATAAAGGTTTGAAAAGTGGGTCCATTTTTGGGTCCACAAAGAACCTTTCAAATAATATTATTTTTCCATCATAGTTCCTTTTTTTCTTAACGAACATGTAAAGAACATTTAAAGAACCTTTTGTTTGCAAAATGGAAAGCGTCTATGGATGTTAAACATTCTTCATGGAGCCATTGATGCCAATAAAGAACCTTGCACTAAGAGAAAAATCATGATAAAATTACTTAAATAATCAATATACTGTATGAACGTTGTTTATTATTTGCACAGACAAGGTTAGTAAAACCAGTCAGAATTGCTTCCAGCGGTCACAAAGGAGCTTAACTTTTACTGTTGACTCAGGACTTAACCATTAACTAAGCCAGAAGTCCAGCAGAGATGAGTGTGTTATTGTAGCTGTGTTCCTGCTGTGTGGATGTGTCAGGACGACTGTGATCTATGAGGGTTATCAACTGGCCAGCGTCTCTGTTCTGGACGGTGATAAAGAAGCTTTTAGCATGGTGTGTGTGAAGTCTAAATGGATCAGTCTTACGGGAGGACGTCACCAACAGCCCAAACATTGGCACAGCTTCAACTGAATGCTCACAGAAACAAACGCTTTCAAAAATAGTGATTTTTAAGTCAAGCTCCTTTGGTTTCTTTAATCCTCTCCTAAATCAAACCACAGTGTAATTGTGACCACTGAAATGTCTTTTATCTTTCATCCATATGACCCTGTAAAACCTGTAATACATCACTAAAGTAAAGGGGAATGTTGAGTTAATTTGGGATCTTCTGACAGGCAAGTACAGTACTTCTGATTATCATTTTCCCTTAAATGGAGTCGTGAACGTGTCTGACCACTGTGTGGCACTGCAGAGCATCTGTTTGAAATTTGATCTTTCATAACTATACATATGTATTATTTTATCCACCTAGAAACTAAGAAAGCATTTGATGCATTTGATAAGTATTAGAAATTCAGCAGCACTTTATAATATAATCTCTTTTTTAACATTATTTGAATCATTGACTATGAACTAAAAATAAGCAATGCCATTGTGTAAGTGTTAATGTTGGTAAATACAATTTTAAATTAGATCACAGTGCATTAATGCTAACAAATACATTTTTTATTTAAAAAATACTTAAGATAAAAAAAAAAAAATAAGATTAATGCTGTGTGAGTGTTGCTTTCCTATTGAATATATTTTAAAATATTTATTTATTATTGAAGTTATTTATTTCTGTGATCAAATGTGAATTTTCAGCCTAATTACTTCACTTTTCTGAGACACATGATTCTTCAGAAATCATTCTAATGTGCTGATTTGATGATCAAGAAACATTTCTTTATCAATATTCATTTTTTTATTTATTATGTTTTATTCTTTAATAAGCAAAAAATTCAGCAGCATTTAAATTTTAAAATATTATTTTACAGCATTTAAAATATTTTGGTTATTTTATTTTTATAACATTTTTTATATATCTTTTTACATAAATGTCATTATTGTCTTTTAATCAGTTTAATGCATTGTTGTTGAATTAAATCATTTATTAATATATATATATATATATATATATATTTATTTTTTTTTTTTTTTAATTACAGACATTATATTTTTATAGTCAGGTTACCATTTATTATGCAGTCTGTGATTAATTTGCCTCAGAAATATTACAATAAACCTTTTTAATGTTTAAAATATTTTTACATTCCCAGCTTTTCCTCATGCTTACAGAAAAAACCAATCCACTAGCTCACTAGCTGGTTTAGATTTTCACATGTTGAAAGGATGTCAACTAACTTCCGATCATCGGTCCCTTAAGACAGCTAGAGAATGTCAGTGAAAAGATTGGATATCTGAATACTACTTAAATGTTTAAAAATCTGATCCCGTTAGTGGTTGTTTGAACTATTGTCATGAGAGCTGTCAGAAAACGTCCAAGCTAAATTCAGCACCACACACAGACACGCATAAAAACGGAAGCTGTAAAAGCACTGCCATATTCGACCGCTCCAAAATACACTAAATTAAACTGCCTCAACTTGTGATTTATTCCCAATGAAAAACTTCAAAAGGTCTGAAATTTGACCTGCGTGTGTCTTAAAGACCACAGTCTCTACATGAAATATGTGGAGCGTGAATAAGGAGAATGACAGCTGAAGGGGATTTTATTAGTCTGGGCATGAAACTAATGTGCCCTTGATGACAAACCCTGGACAGAGAAGATAATAAACACGTTCATGGTCCTTTTTGAAGACCTTCTACTGACTTCTAGTGCTTTTAATTGAAGCTAATGGCTAAGATTTGTGTAAATTCTTGCAGGGAGGTGTGCTGTTTTTTTTTTAAACAAATGATTCAATCAAAAATGAAAATTTACTGATAATGTACTCACCCTCAGGTCATCCAAGATGTAGATGAGTTTGTTTCTGTGTGGGAACAGATTTGATGAAATCACTTGTTCAGCAATGGATGCTCTGTAGTGAATGGATGCCGTCAGTCCAAACAACTGATAAAAACATCACAATAATCCACACCACTCCAGTCCACCAATTAACATTTTTCATTTATGCATTTTAACTTTAGATTCTTTTATAAATTATATTGCATCTTACCTTTAGATTCCAAAATACTAATTCATTAGTGTTGTCGTATTATATCAAAATACGGCAAAAGAAGGCTTGCATGCAGATGCTAGATTGAATAGGTTACACTTTGAGATTCCAAGACAAATTTTGGAAAGAATACAAACAAAAAAGTGCATTTGAATTGAATAATTGAATTGAAAAACTAATCTTAAAGCTAACAAATGCCATCTTCTTGGATGGCTTGAGGATGAGTAATGTTCAGCTATTCCTACAAGCAATTAGATTTTGACCCACACAACTTACTGAAAACCTGGACCATTTTAAAAATATAACACAGAAATATATAAGCAACCACCCAGAATGCATACTAACTTACCACATAAAGACATATTTTTAGATTTCATTTAAGGTGTTATTTGACACATTTATGAGCTTTTTTTTGTACTAATGAGGACCATCTTGCCAAGTGGGTTTTAAGAGGTTTTGCTGTATTTTGGGGGACATTTTCAAAAATTTGGCTTTCATAAGAAGACCATATAGTGAAACACACACAGCCCACCCTGGCACTTATATTGCCGGCTGGGAATTTATATTGCCTTCTGAATAAAATAGCAAGTAGACTTTGTGATTGAGAAGGGCCTCATACCTCATTTACATCGAGGTTGTTTTTACGAGTGTTTAGTAATAGCAGGTCTCATTCGCTTCTTCTGGAGCTCCATCTGGACCTGAAACAACATTGAGTCACTATGAATCACATTTTTAATGGTTCTTTTTCTACATTAAGTGGTTTAAGTTACTTAAACCAGCTGTGCATACGGCTTTCTTGTAGTGTGTTACCAGGTTAGGTGTGTTAAGATGATATGCCTGTGGAAACATTGTGGGAGAAATTACTGTGGTCTGTGTTTCAGTCAAAATGCACATAAGGTACCTTTATAATCATAAATAGGTCGGTCCTGTAATACCTTTTGAACTTTAAGTGAAGTTTTGCTATAAAAACATTTCCAGTCTTTCAGAAATCTGCTTCTGTCAGGCACTTTAACTCGATTTATTATCATTTTATTATTTGCAAAATGACAAGAACATGCATGTTCTGAAGAGAGAAGTTAATGAGGTTAATAACAAGCTATATTTTGTGACCCCTGGTTGTTTCTTTGGAAAAAAAGAAGAAAAACATAGTCTCTTCCTTGACTATGATGTCATTAGGACTCTGACTTTTGTTGAAAGTATGTTAAATCCTAAAAGTGAAGACACAGGAAACAATAATTCCGAACTGAAACAGTCTTTCCCAGAAAACATGTTTTTGAAGCATTAAGAAGGTAGAAATAAACACGTGGCATATCTTGAAATAATTTATTCATATTCGAAGTGACCAAAATGACAAAAATACACTCAAAAGGATAACTAGCTGATATGATTTTATATTTAAAATTTAAAACAAACATGAAAATAAAGACATTTCAATTAAATGAACGTCTTTTGAACCTTTGGTTTAGCAAAGAACGAAAAAAGAAATCCAATCCAGTCCATTTCCACAAAAATATTAAGCAGCTGTCATAATAATAAATGTTTCTCAAGCAGCAAATCAGCATATTAGAATGATTTCTGAAAGACATTGATGAATAGAGTAATGATGCTGAAAAATTAGCTTTGCATTACAAGAATAAATCAGATTTTGATATTAAACTATAAAAGTGTAATTGTATTTTGACTATTTTCCTGTATTTTTTATTAAATAAATGACTGACGATGTTACACACAAAACTTAAAGATGCACTCGAGATCTTGCAATATGTCTTTGAGACATTTGTGTTCATACAGCATGTAATTACATATTGAATGCTTCCTTATGAATGGAGCTTATCTATAAGGGAAAGGGGGCATCAGAGTTGGGTTTATTTTGTGAAGTTTCTTAGTGTTGTAAATCAGTGTGTGTAGTAAATGTGTTCATGCCATTCAGCCTCACACTGATCCACAGATAAAGCACACAACAGGAGGTGTCGTGATAGATCTGCACGCTGATAGCATGAATGTGGCGCCACGTCTGTCCTGAATGGCTCTGTTTTGATATGGATGAAGCAGATCTGGATGCCGTACAGTCAGTCAAGCAGCTCATTCGTCCTTCTGCTCCTGCATGGAGAAGATGTGTCTTGCTGTCAGGCCTAACTCACAGAAATCTAGTTATTTAATCAATATTTGAGAAAGTAGTTGATTTCATTTTAAAAAGGCATGAATGCTACTGTATAGGCATGTTCTGATCTCCCATGTGAACTCTATTCTTTATGAGTGTGATTTAGTATCAAAATCTGGCAACACAAGAGTTGTGGGAATTCGAGACAGGCACTAAATGTGTCATTTACTGGTGATTTGTTTTCATAAAAGAGGTCATGTGTGGTGCATAAGGCCTGTTTAATGTTAAAAGGTGCACAGGAAAGGAAAGAGTCGAACTTCTAAACCTGGTCTGGGCTGCCATCTAGTGGGTTATATGTGGTACGACGCAGTATAACAGTCTAATAACTTGGGTTCTTGAATCTGTAGAGATGATGTATGTAGTAGAAATCTAATCATGTATCTAATCATAACGTCTTAAAGCAGAAATTGAGAAATTAAACATCTTTCTGTGACAAAAGGGGTATGCAAAATTTGCTGTATGAACGCTGTAGTATATTTCTATAATTTCTGCCGTTTCTGCAGTATTTAGAGTATAGAAAATTAAAATAATATTTACTGTATAAAATCCAAGGGGCGAAGTTAGATCTAGATCCAACTCCTCCCACTTTACATACACCTAAACCTACCATCTCCACCCTTGGACCTTTTGTTCTCCAGTGAGGGGTTTCTGGAGACCTCTATGTTTTACAGTTAATTTTATATTGCAGCCATTTGCTAAAATCATTTAAGTTAATTTTTTCCTCATTAATGTACAAACAGCACCTCATATTGACAGAAAAACACAGAATTGTTGACATTTTTGCAGATTTATTAAAAAAAAAAACTAAAATATCACATGGCCCTAAGTATTCAAACCCTTTGCTCAGTATTTAGTAGAAGCACCCTTTTGATCGAATATAGCCATGAGTCTTTTTGGGAAAGGTGCAACAAGTTTTTCACACATGGATTTGGGGATCCTCTGCCATTCCTCCTTGCAGATCTTCTCCAGTTCTGTCAGGTTGGATGGTAAACATTGGTAGAAAGCCATTTTTAGGTCTCTCCAGAGATACTCAATTGGGTTTAAGTCAGGGCTCTGGCTGGGCCATTCAAGAACAGTCACGGAGTTGTTGTGAAACCACTGTGTGCTTAGGGTTATTGGGTCATTTTGTTGGAAGATAAACCTTCAGCCCAGTCTGAGGTCCTGAGCACTCTGGAGAAGATTTTGGTACAGGATATTCCTGTACTTGGCCACATTCATCTTTCCCACGATTGCAACCAGTCCTGTCCCTGCAGCTGAAAAACACCCCCACAGCATGGTGCTGCCACCACCATGCTTCACTTGTGGGACTGTATTGAACATTTGATGATAAGTACCTGGTTTCTCCACACATACCGATTAGAATAAAGGCCAAAATGTTCTAACTTGGTCTCATCAGACCAGAGAATCTTATTTCTCATCACCTTGGAGTCCTTCAGGTGTTTTTTTTTAGCAAACTCCATGCAGGTTTTCATGTGTCTTGCACTGAGGAGATGTCTTTTTATGACATCTTTTGGACGTCCAGTATTGACGTGCAAAAGACGTCATAAAAAGATGTCATAAAAACTTTGTAGGTGGGGGAGTGAATATCCAGCGCTCTCTCCACCTCCAATACCACGACTGAGGTGGAACCCTTGAGCAAGACACAGATCCCCTAACTGCTCCCCAGGCACCGCAGCATTGGCTGCCAACTGGGTGTGTGTTCACAGTGAGTGAGTGAGTGAGTGAAGTGACTTGTGGCCAGGTATGATGACCCATACTTGGATTTTGTGCTCTGCTTTTAACCCATCCAACGTGTGCAGACACAGCAGTGAGAAGTGAACAACCACACACACACACTGTGAACACACACCCGGAGCAGTGGGCAGTTTTAGGCTTATGATAAGGGTTAGGTGCTTCTACACCCTTGTTAATCAACTATCATTTCTCACTGATTTTATTTAGAAATTTTGGGTAGGGTTAGGTTTACGGGTAGGGTTTGGGATAAGTCAATATTTTTGGAGAGTAATGTTTGATCATGTCTTGGCTAAATCATGGAGACCAACACGGATTGTGTGTACTGTATAAACTGGTTCTTCAAATCTGATTAGTTAATAACAATGTTGTTCCAGGGTCAACATAGATGTTGATCCATGCAGGAACATGTCGCTCTTGGTAAAATCAGATTGCAACGTTCATTTTCACACCCATGTTCCCAACCTAGCACCTCTGGGTTATAGATCAAAACCAATTTTCATCCCAAGTTAACTTAAATTAACCCAGCTTCCTTACCCAACAGTCTCAACCCAGCTTTTTGGTTTACCCAGCATTTCTTAAAGTATACAGCTTTATTATACAGTGTTACCATTGTTATTTTTAGATCGCAACTCTATGGCCTTTATTTATTGACTGTGAGGAACATTTTATCATAGTTTACACCTCTTGGACACATATGTATTAAATACATAATGTTTGCGTTGCAACCGGTAGAATCGGGTACTGTCGTTTTAAGAGTGACCTACTTTTTTTTCTCTCTTCCTCCTGTTCAGGTTGAGCACTTCCTTCTTGCACACTTCACGTATATGCAGGTACAAAAAAACATCTGTTCCTTTACTTTTTCATTAGCATTTTACTGTATTTAGTCATGAAGTTGACAGTGGAGTGACTGTTACCGGACGGTGAATCACAAATACATCAGCACCTGTGGAATGCCAGCCAGGTTGTGAGTCTGTCTAACCCTATACTGGAGCTAACTACTAAATTAAATAACACAATACAGGTTACCGGGCCTAGTTACATGTGTGTGTGTGTGTGTGTGAGACATACAATTAATGAATGAATAGGTGAAAAATAAAGTAAAGGTACATCAGCAGGTACCAGTATGGCTGTATTCTTTTAACTGGTTTTGTATTAGTGCTACATAAAATACTTTAATAGGCCAAGCACTACTGGGAGAACCTAACGAACATCACATATAATGTGCATATATAATGTTTTCAACTTAGTAAGTGTTTTGAGAATTGTGCAGCAGGGTGATTTTCTCTATTTTTACTTTCATTTTCATTTACTTATGTTTGCAAAGGAGCCCCTCCCATTCTGGTTTTAAAGGTTTAGAAACCCATTATTCTACAGAGAGTGTTCCACTGGATCTAAAAGCATCAAAATGGCAGCATTTGTCTCTGACAGTCCGAATCCTTTAGACTGCCCAATCTGTGTGACCCTGCTTAAAAACCCGGTGACTACATCTTGTGGGCACAGTTTTTGTATGAACTGCATACAAAAGTGCTGGGATCAGAATGCTTCTTTGGGGCGAGCTTACAGCTGCCCTACATGCAGGAAAACATTCAACCGAAGACCAGCTCTCAACAAGAGCACGGTCCTGGCTGAGATTGTAGAGGGAACGAATCAGGAAGTTCCAGCTTTGCCTGAAGATGTTAAGTGCGATGTTTGTAAAGGAAGAAGAATCAAAGCAATCAAGTCTTGTTTGTTTTGTATGGCTTCTTACTGCCAAACTCACATTCAGCCTCATTATGAGTCTGAAGCTTTTAAAAAACACAAGCTGGTAGATGCTTCCCCAGATCTACAGCAGCACATCTGCTCTACACATCATAAAGCACTGGAGATATACTGCTATAATGACAAGAAGTGTATATGTGTAGTTTGTATGGGGAATCACCACAGTGGACATCGAACAGTCTCAGCTGCAGCTGAAATGGCAAAAAAACAGGTAAGATGATGTATTTATTGCATTTATATGTATTTAGATGATACCATACAAGATACAATTGTATAGTGAATAAAGGACAATATATTAACACAAAATACGAAATGCAGTAAGTTCTGTGATATTTCCATGAAATTATACAGCACCAGACCACATTTTTTAAAGATAATGTAAATGTATCAATAATTTTAAGCAAAAGAAGTAAGTAAAAGGAGCTTTAAAGTACATGCAGGACACAAGAAATGATCAGCATCATAACACTGTAAAATTAAATGGAAAAGGCAATTTTTCGATTACACTTTATTTTAACAATTCACTATAGACATTAGATTAACTATAAGTAAATTTGCAACTACATGTCACTCTCTTTAGAGTAAATTTTATAATTGTAGGGTTAGAATTAGTTGACATGCTTGCAAACCTATCTACAGTCAATAGAAATAATCAAAATAAATTGTTAGCAGATACTTAGGCAGTCTACTAACTGAGTACTAATACTCTAATGACCAGTAGTTTACATGTAGTTGCAAAGTTATTTATAGTTAGCAAAGTGTGTGTGTGTGTGTGTGTGTGTGTTCGTATATACAATATCTTATTGTTACAAATTCACCCACAGGAGGAACTAAATATAAAAAAGAGGGATTTTACTCTGAAAATCACAGACTTTCACAAGAAGGTCCAGGTATATAAGAAGGCTATGAATTCGTATAAGGTAAATGTGATTGACAGCTTTAAAGATGTATGGGGCAAAAGGAAAAGCCAAACCACAGAGGTAACACTTTATAGTAACTACACTACAATATGAGTCATTAGTTAAGCATCAGTAAATAGTTAATTAATCATTTTAAAGCATTGTTCCTACATTAACTAAACATTAGTAAGTCGTTTATAAACACAGCTATAAATGCTTTATTTTTGGTTTTTAAGCTTTTCATACTTAATCAGTATTACATTATTTACAAACCAGTTAGTTGGTAGTTCATGAGATAATTTATAAAGGGATAGTAAATGATTAATAAACTATTTGAATACACATTTATGCATCTTATTATTCAGACATATAGTATCATGCTTTATTAACACATATTTCTACTGTAACTCAATTCAGGTAGTTATAAAACATTTACTAGCTGTCGGTTAACTGTTTTTGTGAGCTTATCTAAAGTGAAGACTATTTATGCCTTGCAAAGCACTTACAAATTACATTTAATGGCTCAGTTAAATAAATATAAAAGCATATTCTTTAATGTTTAGACTGAGGTAGTTTTGATAGATTTCAAATATTTTATATTAATATTGTTTTATAAAAAAAAGGGTGTGTTGTGTTTTATTATCCTGTATTGGTACTGGGACATTTGTATTCACTGATGTTTAAACTTTTCGGGATGTATTTTTATATTAGACCTAGTTTCATTTTATTGCACAGTTATGTTTTCTGGAGGTGTTCATGAATTATAATTTTTGTATGACATTGCAAAAGTTATTGGGATTGGCATGTTTTAACATTTGCCTATACTGCCTATGCCCTGCTAATCCTTAATAAAGTCTGAAAATACAGTTATTAAGTATTATTTGTATGCTCATAAACAAAGAATAAAGCATTTATAGCTGTGTTTATAAACTGCTTACTAATGTTTATTTAATGTAGGAACAATGCTTTGTAAATGATAATGAACTATTTACTAATGCTTAACTAATGACTCATAGTGTGTAGTTATTATAAAGTGTTATATTGTTGATTGCTGATGTTCATGTTCATAATCGGTCAGATATTTCTTATTGATGTTTCAAAGTCACTTCAAAGCAGTGAAAGCAAACTGCAACTGTTCATCGAATCATTTTGACTTCACAGATTCTTTCAGACTCTTCAGGTAACAACTAAAATTGGCTTACTGTATTGGTTACTCTGCTTAACAATAAGTAGAATAACTGAAGAAACAATATACATTAGCATACAATCGGTTTAACTGTATTATGTTTGCTGGCACAGCGGGTGAAAAATGTTGTCATCAAAGTGTTTTGTTATGCCCTGTGTTTCTGTGTCCTAAATAGAACTTTGCACAGGCAGCAGTAGAGCACAGTGATAGGATGTTCAGTGAGCTCATCCGCTCCATTCAGAAAAGAAAAATTGAGGTGAGAGAACTGATCAGAACTCAGGAAAAGAGAGAGATGGCACAGATCACTGATCACATACAGCAGCTGGAGCAGGAGATTGCTAATCTGCAAAATGAGAATGATAAACTGGAACCTGTTTTACACACAGAAGATCACATTAATTTCTTTCAGGTATATCATCAATATAATCTAGAGAATCGTTTCTTTGATTAAATGCTGACCAATTTGTAAAATGTAAAATGTTTGATATTATTTTTTTGTTAGAGTTACTCTCCTCAGTCTGGACTGTATGTGTGCACGGCTTCCCCCAGAGATATTAGTGACCTCCTGACCTTTGAGAATGTAGGAGAGTCTGTCTCAGAGCTGAAAAACCAACTGATCAAACTCTGTGAAGAGCACAAGGCCAGAATAACAAAGAAAGGTGAAGTAACACTGTCATGAACCCCACCAGACACAGACATCTATATAACATCATAGTAAAGTTGGACAGACGTTGCATTTTAATTCAAATTGGAAGTTGGGAGGATGTCAGTACTTGACGTTAATTTGACGTTGTCTTCGATTTTGATTAAACAACCTAAAAACAACACAATATCAATGTCAGCTGATGTCAGTATCGAACATTCATTTAACATTTACATTAGGCGTTGAGTTTATGTTTATGTTATGGTCACCCGACAGACTTTTTCTTGTATGTAGTACATGTAACAGTATGATGTTTTTTATCACAAATATAGTGACTAAAATGATCACGGTTGTCAATGTTATCATTGTAATATAAAACAAAAATTATTTGAAAAGCAAAAAAAAGCAAAAAAAACGAATTAGCAGCACTATGCACTTTTTTGTTTGCGTAAACATTAAAATAACATTTAGAAAGATTTTAAACAAACAAAAATATTGTTTATTCATGTATGTAAATATATACTTATAGGTTATGTACTACATATACTACATGTACAAATAACGTTTTAAGCCTTGATATTTTTTGAATGCACATTAGCTTGTTTTCTATCTACCGCTTACAACACAAATTTGGTCCAGTTTTCACATTGGTCTGAACACAAATGGCAGACAGGCTGAATATAAATCCACTGTCTGACAGCAGGTGACGCTTATGGAACAGCAGAAATAGAGCTGTTTCCCCAGTGACCTCTGTAAACAAAGCTTTATTTGCCATTACACAGATGAAAAGAAAATACCATTAAACCTTTTGGAAGACAGTCACCTCCACCTTATAAGTCACAGAATTTATTTATTCATTCATTCTTTCATATTCTTTCTCTCAGCAGTCTGCCTTCTTTCATGTTTTTAATCAAAACAAAACCTGACTCTTACTCACTTTGCTTAATGCTGAGCAGTATTTTCCACAGGTTTTTAAAATTGTTATATCAATCAGTCAATTACTTTTATTTATATAGTGCTTTTAACAATACAGATTGTAGAAAAGTACTGAACATAATCAAATAGGACAAAAGAGAGATGGTAATGTATAATTTTCATGACTGAGGCTGAACCGTTTGGATCCAATTGCAATAAAACTCTTTATTCCAGGGAACAGGCAGGGTCAAAACATCAGGCAAACGGGTACAACGGAGACAAAGCAGAGACATGGTCAAATATTAGGGGTGTAACGATTCGCGTATCGTGTATCGTACGATTCATGGAAATTTTCCAAATCATTGGAAGTGATCATTTGTATCTCCTTGTTAGTGGAGACTTGAGAGCAGTGCACGTGCGTGTCTTTATTTAGTTGTTTGGAATGCACTTGTCCACAAGTGGAACGATGAGATTTCCTCATTTTATGCAATGCATCTGTCATTTAACGAATCTGCTGATGCACATCGTGTTGCGTTCATTATCACAGGAACATCCCGGCTGAAGATAATGAGGAAATTACATGACAAGTGCATTCCAAATGACTAAATATTGACACACACGTGCAAAGGGGTAGGGATGATCACTATGATTTGGAAAATGACCATGAATCGTACGATACATGATAAGGCTAGAGGGTCGAGGCAGGTAGCAGACCGTCGGAAAACAGGTTGAGGTCAAAAATACAAAACTAAACACAGAAATAAAACACTTGGTAGACAGCCTTGGCTAGTCAATACTTCATGATTAACTGAAGACTTGAACTGGCTTTTATGCTGGTGATAATGAGTGAGTGGGTGTGGTGATGAGCTGCAGCTGTGAGAGTAATTAGGAGTGAGGCATGCTGGAAAACTGAGTCTGTGTGTGTGTGCAAATGGTGGTGTGAAGGCGCAGTGGCTGATGGGAAATGAAGTCCATAATGGAATATGAGTCCCAGGGAGGTGAGGTGATGTGAGTGCCCTCTAGTGGCGCTTGAGGGTACGCATGGCAATAATGAAAAGATTAAACTGTTTATTTATCAAATGCAGAGACGATGTCTGTAACCCTTTGTAACAACCCTCCAAAGGTAAAGTGCTCAGTAGCCAATTTCACCACAACATTTGAGATTATGCCATAAGTAATTCAATGTAATATCTTTTTTTAATAGTTGCTGATGTTCAAATTTTCAAAACCTCCAGGCTTCAAGACAGTGAGTATTAAATTATTTAGATAGAATTTTAGAAGTCCATATGTTCTTCGCATCTGTTATTTCATATTTTTACGGTTCGTGTTGTCACACTGTCATGTGGTTTTTGTGTTTATGTCTGATCTTGTCCATGTTCTACTTTGTTTTTATTTTCATTCTGTCCTGTGTGGTCTGTCTTGTTTATAACTACGCCCCGCTCATCAGTGTTTATTCCCTTCCAGCTGTGCTCTCCAGGGGCCTGTTTCAGAAAGGAGGTTAACATACTCAGAGTATGTTAACCCTGAGATAAGAGAAACCATGGGTTTTCCGTTTCAAATAGTTTTAATTAGTTTAATAATTTGTCAAACTCGGGAAAGCAGGGTAACTCAAGCCTGTTTCTGAAAGAGAGGTAACTATTACTCCGACACAGTTACCATGGTAACTTACTCTGTGAACTTAACTTGGGGTCTATTTCAGAAAGGAGGTTAAGTGAAAACTCTGAGTTTGTTATCCCTGAGATAAGGGAAACTCTGAGTTTTCTGTTTCAAAAAGGCAGGTTTGTCAAACCCGAGAAAGCAGAGCTATCCGGGATAATTGTCAAAAATTTGTGACAAGTAGATACTTGTCTAGCGCCCGAACATTAGTAACCAATTGTGGGTTTTTTTTTCGGGGTTCAAGTTTCATCTTTAAGTCAAGTAAAGTGTGGGCACTGGTTTATACATTGAATCGTGGTCTAGGGGTTTGGTTACAGCATCAGCATACGGGCAATCCTGTGTCCATCTGGGTTTTTTTTTTGCTTAAATAACAAGTAAAATAATTATTTTGGGCAACCACAGTTACACCCCATAACGTTACATTTTTGTT
>JAUMHI010000054.1:20714283-20733089 GCA_032359435.1 Enteromius unitaeniatus | reverse complement strand
TGTGTGTAATGAATCTAAAATATATGAAAGTCTAATGTTTATAAGTACATTACAGAAAATAATGAACTTTATCACAAAATGCAAATTTTTTGAGAAGGACCTGTAGGCAAAGGCAGTCCTTTTCTAGATTTTATTTTTTTTGTAGTATCTGTGTATGTGTGTTTAAGTGACACATTTTTCATTTTGGGCTAGTTATATAACTAAATGTATTTTTTATTTTAGGCAGATCCTTCTTTCTAGACTAGACAAGCGGTTGTGTTTGTGATGGTGGTGGTGGTGGTGGGGTGTTCTTTAGAATAGAGTTTGAATTAGAATGGATGGATGGAGGGGGAGGGGAAGAGCCTTTATAGAGAGAAACGGAGTGTGTCGTTGTGTGTATGTAAGAGAGGTAGAGACAGCTGTAGTGTAGATGTGTGTTTGAGAAAGCTGCAGTGTTAGTGGGTCAGTGTGCCAGCTGCAGACTAATCATCTGCTCTTTCTCACACACTCATGTTCTTTAAAGGAATAGTTCACCCAAAAATGAACATTTGCTGAAAATCTATTCACCCTCTGGCCATCGTGACATAGGTGAGTTTGTTTCTTTATCACAGAAATTTGGAGAAATGTAGCATTCCATTACTTGCTTACTAATAGATGCTCTGCAGTGAATGGGTGCCGTCAAAACAGCTGATAAAAGCATGACAGTAATTCTTAAGTAATTCATACCACTCCAGTCTATCAATTAATTCTTGTCAAGAGAAAGGCTCAAGCTAATATTACTTTCTCCAGTGGAAAATTCATTAGAATTAGGAGGGAAAATATTCACAGATCAACCAGTTTTTACAAGCCGAAACATTTCTAAATAAATATTTCAGTGGATTGTGCTATGAGAGGAAATAGGATTGGAATGTTTCACTGAAGAGAAAGCATTATTATAAATTATGGAATATATATTTTGGCCAGAAACTAAGGTTTGAAGTTCAAACATCTTGATGATGGACATGCTGCTTTTTTGCTTTACAAGAGATTAATTGATTAGCTGGAGGGGTGTGCTTTATTGTAATGTTTTTATCAGCCAATTAGACTTCTGATGGCACCCATTCACTGTAGAGGATCCTTTGTTGAGTAAGTGATGGAATGCTAATTTTTTTTTTTTAATCTGTTGTGATCAAGAAACAAACTCATCTTCATCTTGGATGACCTGAGAGTATTTTTAGTTTATTAGGTGGACTATTTCTGGAAGTAATATATAAAGGGATCCAAAAATACTTCTCTACCATAATATCTTCAGCACAACTTTACCAGAAAATAGCTAAACACAAATGAATATTTTTTGATGATTAACTGAATTTCAGAATGTTTTAGTATTTATTGTATCGCTTTTGTTTAGATGACAGCTGCATGAGCAAAACCTGCTAATCGTGATTTTATGATCTAATATCCAAAGAGCACGACTTATTTATTTACTTTTAAATAATCAGCTACATTTTATTTTGATAATTCACATTAGACATTCTACCATCTCTAAATAACTTTGAAACATGCTCTCAATTCTCTAATTAGAGTGTCAGTAGACTGCTAGGTCTTCACTGCAGTCGTTTGTAAGCCGCTGCTCATGTAAACCATGTCTGATGTTTTATAACATTTCTGCAAGCAAAACCGAAAGTGTGTGTTTGTATGTGTTCTTGCAGACTGGCAGCTGAAAGAACAACTGCTTTACAGTCACACCCCCACCGCCATAACAGCATAATCATCTCTCTATCTCTGTGTGTGTGTGTCAGGCCCTGTGCTTTTTTGCATTGCATTGCAGCTTAATTTGGTGTATATATAGTGTTAATATAATTGCAGCCATACAATTAATTACATCCAACATAAATGGTTTTGTTTGAAATATATGTGTGTTCTGTGTATATTAATCATGTGTGTATATGTGTATATATATATATATATGTACAGGCTTAGATTTTATTCTGTATTTTAAGATGTTAAAAATAGAATGTTTTTGCTGAGCAGATGAAAACATGAGTCTGTTTTTGGGTTCTGAGCTGTCGTTTTTATTTAGAAGCTTCTTAAACACACATACCCGTCTAATCTGTGTATGTCAGAAAACATCTTGAGACAGAAGCGCTCGCTGTTTCCCAGACTCTTTCAGCTCATTCTCATTCTGTTCCAGTTTCATGTTTTCACTGATCTTCTGCTGCTGTCAGGTTGCCATAGCGCTGCGTTTCTGTTAGCGTGTTCGACGGCGTGACCCATTTTTCACCCCCCACCCCCACATCATCCCTCGCCCTCAATAACCCCTCTCTCCCCTCCTCCAAATGACAGAAACCCTTCCACACTCCTGTTTTCCTCATTCAGTGCTCCAAACGCTCTGCTCTTCACCCTGAGAGCCCATATTTGCTACTCATCTACACCTCTTTTTTTTTAGTTCATGTTGATGTTGTTTGAGTAAAAATGACTTAAATGTGGACTCTTTGCTAAATTTGACAAAAGAATTGATTGTATCTAAAGAGTAATGTAAAAAGACTGTGTTGTTTGCATTTACTATCAACTGAAAATAGTTTCAGTGTGACCCTGGACCACAAAGCAAGTGTCAGTTTTTCAAAATTTAGACCAATAATCATCTGAAAGTTGAATAAATAAGCTTTCCATTGATGTTTTCTTAGGTTAGGATAATATTCAGCCAAGATACAAGTGTTTAGAATCTGAGGGTGCAATAACAAAATCTAAATATTGAGAAAATTATCTATAAAGTTTTGATATTTATGGTAGGAAATGTACAAAATATCTACATGAAACATGATCTTTACTTGATATCCTAATGATTTTTGGCATAAAAGAAAAATCTGTCATTTTGACTCAAACAATGTATTTTTGTTTATATTGCTATAAATATACCCCAGCAACTTAAGCCTGGTTTTGTGCTCCAGGGTCACACATAAACCTTTTAAATCAGACCTACATCTAACTGTTTATGTCAAAAGATCAACTTTTTATTTTATGTTTTGTTGTTTTATTCATTTTATTTATACTTTTTAATGTTTTATATATGTTGCTGAGATCATGGTTCATGAGTTACAGAATGCCGCTTTACATAATCTTAAAAGAGATGGTTTGGTTGCTGAGTAATGAACAATTGACATTTTATATGTGATTTTCAGAATTCTTAAAATAAATGTCCAAGTATTTTAAATGCTTTTATGACACCTAAATGTTTTTTGTTTTCTTGTAGGAGCTTGAAATACTCAGTCTCCGTTCTTTGCAACTGTAAAGATGAATGAGAATTCATTCAAAATCAGAAGACAGAAAGTCATAGGGGTTTGGTGTGGAACAACTTCATGGTGAGTGAATGACCGATTATTATTTTGGGTTAAACTAGGGTAAATGTTCACGTTGACTTGAAACTAAAGAGTTTGTACAGTATTAAATCAGTCAACACAAGCTGACAGCAGATCTGTCTATGTGTGTGTGTGTGTGTGTGTGTGTGTGTGTATTTAATAATCTGATTATGATTTCATTTCATAAGACATTCACGCATATGAACCAAAATAAGAGCTGACATGATTTATAAATCAGGAGCATAATCACAGGATTTACATGACTGGATTACACACACACACACACACGCACATACACTACAAACAGAGTATGTAGTGTCCGGCTTGACACATCTGGTGCTATTTGTCTTTATGGCTGAAAAAGTTTCAAAGCAGGAAGTAGAAAGACATCCTGGGTTTTAACAGGGCAGCACGTCCTCTTAAACACACACACTCAGGATGTAGCAAAACACTACAGTCCAGCTAAAGGAACATTATTAATTCATTATTAATTCCCATTAAGTTATGAAACTGAATGTTTTCTGAATATTTAAAAACTTCCATTTTTGTATATAATTCCAAATTTGTTGTCAAAACACTTTTTCCTGGCTATGGGAACATTAACGGAACATTCGGTTTAAAATTTTTACAAGCATTATGGGAATGTTACTTTGGAATGTTCTGAAAAAACTAGAATGCTTGAAAATTCCAGTTTAAAGGGGCCATCATATGCAAAATTCACATTACAAGTTGTTTAAATATAAAAGTGTGTTGGAAGTGTGTGTACACATCCATACTATAATGTTTTTTTTTTTTTTTTAAATCCCTTTTCTTAAATCAGGCCGTTCTGAGATTCCTGTCAGAATGACATAGTTCTGCACAGGCCCCTCCCACGATAATTGATTGACAAAGCCCTGTCTGAGTGAGCTGTCATCAGTCCTCTATTGAGTCAACTCTGGTACAGGGGAGGACAAGATGTCTCTGATTAAGCGATTGAAATGTTTAGTTGTTATAATAATAAATATAGCAGTTGTTTTTTACTTGATGTGGTAGCGTATCTGAAGCAGTCGAAAAGTGCATGTCCACATATCTATGATCAGAGCTCATTAGCATTTAAAGCAACATGGACTAGAATGTCTTTATAAAAAAATAATTATTATTTTTATTAAGACCCTAAATAATCTCATGACATTAAAAATAAAAGTAAAATAAGCATCCGACTAACGGTTTGAGAACATTATTAAAGACCAGATAACTCTAAGCAAACATTCTGTTAATGTAACATTGATCATCACTTTGAGGGAAATTAGCCAGATCGTTGAAAAGCTAAAATTAGAAAGAACTGCATCTAAACACCTCAGCAATTTTAATGCCTGGTAGTTTTCAGTAAGTAGTAAATAGTGGGAAACCCAGAACTGTGAAAGAGAGGTCAAGTTGAAAATCTAGACATCCCTTGTAAGTGTCCAACTTTCAACATATCCTGCATGTGTGTGTGTGTTAGTAAATCACGTGAACAATGTCAGGTTTTGGAGTTCAGCTATCTGAGACGTGTTGTGTTTGATAGTGGAGAAATGCATGAACTCTTACTGAAATGCTTGACCCAGGTTATTTAATCAGACTGAGTTATTCAAGAGATACATACAGCTGATTTCAGACTCCATTACTAAACCTTCAGCTTGTGATAACAGTCACAGATGTGAAGAAAAAGTGTGCTTAATTGTATGTTATGGAATGTGCACTTGTAGTGTACTTTTAAAAATCAGTCTGTGTTGAGAAATGTCATAAATTGCTCAGTCAGCTTGCCCACAGTAATAGTGAGATTTTCCCATCAGCCCAAACGTTAATCAAATATGTGGTGAATCACAGCTGACTCAGCTTCACGCTCAGACAGAAACTGATTCACAGACCTCTTCTTCAAGAAATATCTGTCAACTTCGTTCCAATCAGTCTATCCTCCCATCCTTCCTCCGGGTCACAGGAAGTGGGTCCCCCATCAGGCCCCACCAAACATGAGCAAGACACTAGCATCTCATCCTACAGGAAACAGGAAGTGCCTGTCTCACATGCCTGAGGGAGGATGACATATTCTCAGTGTTCTTCGTTTCATTCCCAGTCGAATTCAAGCTTATCGCCTGAGGAATTTAACAACTGGCTTCCTTTCAGTTTATAAGACAGCAGAGTATTTTGTTTACGTGTGTGTGTGTGGGGGGGGGATTTCTGCTACTCTCAGGAATGTCTTATCAGGTTTGTATCAGTTGCTGTCGTGTCCACACATGAATCTGTGATCTGAATCACGGCAGATCATCTTCTGTGACGTTAACACTGACATGCATCATTCACAGACTTCATGAATGTTTTTCTGCATGTTTGAGTTATAACACGGCTCAGGAAGAGAAGATGCCTGTTTTACTGTTATTTGTACTACAGTAGCAGTGTCTGAGTTCATATGAGTTCAGAAACCAACTTGCTGATGTTAAAAAGTGTATATTTCAGACAATTGAATTGAATTTGGAAGTCATAAGAGGAAGTGATTTTATTGTGGTTAAGGATTGTTGTTGGTCTTGATGTGATCCAGTTGCTTTTATAAAAGGGAAGCAGTGGCAGTATAAGACATAAATGATAAAAAATATTTGTACTATTGGTATTCATTTACATTACATTTAGTCATTTAGCAGACACTCTTATCCAGGACTTAAAAATGAGGCCAATGGAAGCTATCAAAATCAAAAAAAGAACAATTACATTTTTTATATAAATTATAATTTGTTTTACATTTTAATATTTAACATAAATAAACGTTTATTTAATTTATGATACTAATTTATTTAATTTAAAATTATTTAAATGAAATAATTAAATAAAAATTTAAAAACAAGATTATTGTTATTTTATAATACATTGTATGACCATTTAGGAACATTATTATTTTATGATTAAATAAAATACATTGATTATTATGAATAATTGTAACTTTTTTTGTAAATATTTGTCATTCATTTCATCATATTGCTGTTAAAGCCTTTTTAATGAAAGCAATAAGTAAACCACACAAAAGATGCGTTACAGTGATTTTACAATGATTAAAATGCTATTTTATGTCATGACCTAAAGCAGGCCTTAACCATGGAACATCATGGTGTTTACCTGTGACTGGTGCTGACTGACCCCCAGGAGAGATCAGAGGATGCAGTTTAAACAAAACCAAACCAGGCTGTCCAGGAAATGGACACACACACAAACACTGTAAATGAGTGTGTAGAAGGTAAATGTGCTGGTGTGTGAGCTGAGCTGACGCAGATGGCGGTGGGTGTTTGGGGTGTTTCAGTCTTGAGGTGGGGTGTGATGACAGAGATGTGGTGGTTTTTATTACGCTGAGAGTCATTCAGGAAATTAGGTCCTGAAATCATGTTCTGAAAATCAGACATGCTGCTCCAGAGACATGTGAAAGTCAACATGAAATCAAAATGAATCTAATTCACTTTCCTAAAACACATTCCTGGTCTTATTGGCAACAATAAGAAAAAGAAAAAAGTTGGGTTTTATAGTGTTTAATCAAAGCATATATAATAACGTCTAAGTTACGAACGTAACCCACTTTCCCTAAAGGAGGGAACGTTACATATGGGAACTTGCCAGAAAGACCAATTGCCTTTGAGCTTTATACAAAAGGCCAATGAATATTGGCGTGCACTTGATTGCGCCCAGGTGCACCTCATCACTGCGTGAGTATAAGAGGGCACAAGCGGAGTGCACATGCAGTTTTTCGCTGAAGAGCCGAGCCGGCGTCAGTGTGACCTCAGAGTCGTGGCAACGAAAGTGTAACGTCTCCGTTCCCTCCTTCAGGGAACGTGGGTTACCGACGATGCTTCCCGAGGGACGCGCCCTCCACTGCATCGTGGTATGCGGCTATGGCAGCGACATCCAAATTAAGAGTTGATGGGGACAGCCTGTGCCTCAACTTCTCTTGCAGGAAAGAAAGCACAACTGCTATTGTGCATCTCTGTGGGTCCTCTCCACGAGAGGAGCACCAGTCAACGAACAGACCCCATCTCAGAGCGTAAGCCTGCCTCGTAGAGGGAGCTCTCGCTTGGGAGATGGTCTCTATGACAGTGCTTGAAAGGCCGGAGAAGTCTGACGTGTCCCGTCCAGGAACCAGACGTGCAGACCAGAGCTCGAGGCACAGGTGCCATATGGTGCCCATCCCCTGAGAAAGAAGATCCTTCCTCAAGGATATCTCCAGGGAGGGGCTTTCACGAGGAACGTGAGGTCAGCAAACCAGTTCAGGGAGGGTCAGTAAGGAACTACCAGCTGGACTTGTTCCTAGTCCTCCCTGATCTTGCACATGGTCTGTGCAAGGAGGCTCACTGGGGGAAAGGCGTACTTGAGCCCGGAAGCCAGCTGTGTGCCAGTGCATCCCCGCCAAGTGATTTCTTGGACTCGTGGAGGGAATAGAACAACCAGCAATGGGCAGACTCTGGGGAGGCGAAGAGGTCTATCTTGACCTCGCCGAAGTGGCTTCATATTAGCTTGACTTCCTGGGGGTGGAGCCACCATTTCAGTGATTTCAGTTGATTGTGACTCAACAGGAGCAGATGGCGGGCAAGTTTTTACATGCGGTGGGAGCGTAGACCACCTTGCTTGTTGATGTATGCAACCGCTGTGTTCACCATCCGAACCAGCACGTGCTTGTGGTGCAGCATCGGGAGAGAGTGACGTAGGGCCACCGTGGTGCCCTCCCCAAGCGGTTTCAGCCTCACTGTCTGACTTACCTTCTGATGCTGCCGAAGACATCTCAGCCTCTCGGGGCGCCCCGGAGGACACACTCGGCCTTGTTAGCGATCTCCTCTGGGAGGACCACGGGACTATGCTGTGCATCAGAAGTCTGTGTGGCTTTTACACTGGACGGAACATTTTGTGCAAACACCTGGAAGTCCCCCAGGCACCTCGTTGTGGCAATTGAAAAACTATAATGGTCTAACAAGGAAGGATGCAAGGGGAGCCGTCTCGCGAATGAGAGGCGGGACCTCAACGGAGCCATTGGCATCCACTCGCAATGAGCGCACTAACAATCCACGAAAGCTGCCTCAGCGTGTTTTCGGCCCAGACACGTGAGGCATCGATCATGTCCGTCCGAAAAGGTGAGGAAACCCAGAAATGCATGGTCGCATTGACATTCAGGGAAAATTGCTCTTTCTCCCGGTTGCCCAGGGAAGACCTAAAGCAGAAACAAAGAGGTCTTTGCTCACTGGATATGCAAGATGACTGGTACAGCCGGCCTTTAAAAAGGCCACCAGACCGCAGGATCCGCTGACAGCCACCTCATCTCTCCTGGCGAGCTCCCATATGTAATGTCTAAGTGATTCGACTGAAAGAGTAACTTATTGAACCTCTGAAAAGTTATTTTCAATAGCTACCATTATTTAAATTTTACAGCAATAATAAAGCATTTTAGCACTTTTCATACTTGCATCCACAAGCAAATATTTGAAATGATGTAAAAAGCTATACATATATATTTTGACAAACAAAGAAAAACAACATGACAAGGGCACTTGTTGCAATCCCCGAAGGGTGGATTTATTTACAAAGTTGACAGTGAGTGGCTTGAGTGACGACAGCGGTGCAGTGAGATCCCAGGTGAGTGTGGCGTGTTCTCCTTTTCTCCTTCCCGTGAGTGGTGATACATGAGGTGGTGCTTCCTTGTGAGAGTCGAGTAGCAGGGCCAAGTGGTCACGGCGTGAGCTCTGTGGGCAAAAGAGAGATAAGGTTTGGTGAACAGCGTCTAGTACCATGGAGATGGGTCCCCCCGTACCGCCCCGCTCACTCCGACTGCTTGGAGCCTGGCTGAGGAAGGTAGCACTCCTGCGTGGGTGGCGCATCATCGACGGGGCTGGCGCTTGGAGGAGGGAGTGTTGCAAGGCAGCCACTTCCCCGGCCAATCATCTCCTCCCCCACCTCTTCCTCGCCGCCCTTCGCCAGGCTCTCGACAGGAGTGGGCGGTTGAGAGGAGGGGCGCAGAACTAACTCAAATAAAGAAAATACTAATATTACGAAAACTAAAACTGAAATACAAATAAGTTACATCTAAATATAAATATAAAAAATTAAAATGTAAAACATTATAGCTATTATAATGGCAAAAACATAAACAAACTTGTACATGCTTCTTTTACAGATATTGCAATACCCTACATATGAAATACCTCATCACAGTCTACACCTTTTTGCATTGATTGTTTTAATTTGAAAAATGTCACATGGAGGAAGTTAAATGTGAAGCTTTGAGTTTAGTTTAATATTGTAATCTCAAACAGATCAGTGTTTTGATAGTGCCATAGAGACACCGTGTTTACACTTTCCATGGAAATCAAATGACTACTGAAGTCTTATTTATAGTCCTCATTGCATATTCAGCTGGTGCAGAATAAAGTATTTAAACCCTGAAACAATGGGACATTTGAGCTTTAATGTGTGGTGTTTGTATGAGATGTGGAGGCTTTGGGATTCAGATTGTTTATCTGATGGCCATTATCAGGTGCGAGTCAGAGCATGACACCACACAAACCTCAGGTCAGAGGTCAGGGGAGTCCTTGATATTTCTCAGAAACCAGTATTATTAAATTTAAAAAATATTTATTTATATCAAAATGTATTGTTTTTCAGTATTCAGCATATAATATTTTTTTCTAATATTTAATAATATTTGCATGGCTAAAATATTGATTTGTGAAAAATACATATTTTATATTAATTAAATATAATTTATAATTTATATAATTTGTAAAACTTTAATTATAAAATTAAAGTTATTTTGAGAAACCCAATTCTTCTAGCATCACTGTGCAAACCTCTTTTTGGAAGCTTGTAAAGTGTGAACACTAACCTAAACAGCCTCATTTCTGATTGTCTGTCTCTAGATCTCTCAATCATTCTCGTTCTGTCTCCACTGTTCATTCCACACATGCCAGTGTAAATGACAGGCATGGATAAGAGGTATGTGTGTTTGTGTGAGTGTGTGTGTGTGTGTGTGTGTGTGCCCATCCTCCTTAAGATGAAAGATCAGGGTCATCATTCCTAGACCTTCAGGAGCCTCACTAGCCACCTACAAACCTCTGAAGAAAGTGTGAGGTGTTTGCCCATCAAAGTATGTGGTTGTCTATTGGTCCACCCTGAGGTCCCACTGATACCCAGCTCTCTAAATATGACTCACGTCGCTCATTTAATGCGAGCCGTTGAGATTCGAGGTTTCTTATCCTCACCCACTGACCCTAAATAGTGATGTTAGTCTTAGAAGAAGCACTCAAAGCAAAGTGTAAATATTGTATACTGTGGCTGTAAATGTGCTTGTCATAGTTCACTGCCCAGGCCCAAACCATCCGTCTGTTAAAAGGAAATCCTCTCCTGACAGGAAGTGACACAGCACACTCAACTATGAAACAGGAAATATACCCTGTGTTCACTGATTCACTAATTTCATAATAGTCAAACACAGACAACAAAGCTTGACAGCATAACTAAAGGCAGTCATCCATATAATATTTTATATGTAATATAAACCCTTTAATGGTGCTGAGTGCATATCTTGAATTTGTTCTGAATTGACTTGGAAGGAAATCCTGTTTAAAAATTCAAGAATAAAATATACAAAAAAATCAAGCTTATGTATAAATATAAAATACACACACACACACACACACACACACAAATAAATATGTACATACTTGTACTATATATGTATATGTACATACTTGTACACACATACTATATGTGTGTGTGTGTGTATATATATATATATATATATGTAGGAACCAGTGCAATATTGTCATTGTTTTATTATTTACAGATTTATTTTTAAACAATAGTTTAGTGTATTTTAATTGACATTTAAAATATTAATAGTTTTCCTGTCAATCATTGCTTTGAACTGACAGCCGATTCACTTAAACAAGACCATTTCTAACTTTTTTTGCTGTAAAATGCTATAACATAATGAATAGTCAACAACTAATTTGTTCGTATTCATACAAGATGGCTAATCTGTGTTAATTCATAAAAAAATTCATATGACCTCATGCTTTTGTACAATTTTTCTAAACCCCAGTAATGGGTAGGTTTGGGGTTAGGGTTAGGTCATTCAACAAATTCATGCAAATTGGCAAAAGCAAAATGTGTACGATTTAGCAAATATCTTACGAATTCGTATTAATTAGCCACCTCGTACAATTTGTATAAATTGTCTCACAAGGTGGCTAATTTGTGCTAATTAGTACAAATTTGTACGACCTCACTCATATGATTTTAGGTGTAGGTCGTTCGTACAAATTCATACGATTTATGAACTCTTAAAATACGTACAATCTAGCAAAAATTAGTAAGGTTGTACAAATTTGCCACCTCGCACAATATGTACGAATTGCTGTGAGACTGGGCTTGAAAATTACATCAAAAAAGAAAAAAATATTCACAATATTGCTTTCATTTATTTCAAAAAAGCCCTATAAAAACCCATATGTGACTCTGTCCTATACAATCATTTAAACACAACAGGACTGTATCGGGGTGAAACACACACTTAGTTTGCTAAGAAAGCTAAGGAGCCAGCAGACAGTTGATAACCTGAATATCTGCAGATAAGCGTGTCTTTGAGAAAGATTTGTGAAGGAATGTACACACAGCGATAAAGATAAGAGCCAGAGGGCATCGAGTCATGTGCCAGATGACACATTTCCACAGAATCAGATGGGAAATGACAGGGCTGCTTGAGTTCTGTTTCAACACGCCACACTTCTACACAATTGCTCAACACAGAGACTGTCATTTGAACCTGCTCAGATCACTTCAAACGTCTTAGATGGTTCTAGAGTGTGTACAGGACACGTACCACTCATAGCACATAATTACAGATGACTGCTAAGGCCAGTGTCACTATTGCTCATAACCTCAACACCGGTTGATTTTAGCATGTATCTCGTCCCACAACACTTATTGTACTTTACTAAGCGATCAGACATCTGATTATCAACTAGTGTGTGATAAAATTATAAAATCCCATAGACTTACACAGAGGAAAGAAACTGTGTCGGTCCCTCTTCTGACCCTAAACCTCTGACCTCTGCTGGATAAGGATGCGTTTCCTTATTTCTCTCTGGGACAGGAAAAGGCTGCTGCTGCAGAAACAGTCCCTGCAAAGAGGAAGTGATCTCACAGCACCTGTGAGGACGAGGAGGAACACACACACACACACACACACACACTTCCCATCCAGCTGTGTGCCTTTGGATTTTAACAGGAAGTAATGGAGACGTCAGTTTTTTTCCCCAGACTTTCTTTCCTTATTCCCACAAACACATTTGTCAGGCTTAAGTAATACACACATATATATATGTATATATGTATAAAACATGAAGTGTTATGTACCATACTTATGAGATCAGACCAAATTATGCTTTTAAATGTTATGAATTCCACATGAAACCTATGTACTTAAGTTACATTTTTTGTTTTATTGTAAATAATTAATTAGAAAAAATTATCAAAAAAGGTTTTCTTTATTATATATCTTTTGTTTAGTCTTTATACTTATACTTAAGAATTAAACATTTGGTTAAATGTGTTTCCTCTCATTCCCTCTGTATTTATTCATCACATTTACTATAGCTTCCAAGTAACAAATGTATCAAAGAAAATCTTACATCACATTGTGTGTGTGTGTGTGTGTGTGTTTATTCGCCAGTATTACGCATATAAGTCTTTTCTGGTATTTCAAAGACATTCATGACTCATCATTGGCATATAATTGAGTGATTCATCTGTAGTAGATTTTGAAATGTGTAAAACTAAAAATTGCCAAAGACCTGTGTGTATTTTTGACTTTATTACATGTTTCAGAAGGACTAAGCAAAATCCCCACAAGATGATGAATTTGAATGACAGGAAGTGGAATTTACTGAACTGCTTATAATAAAAAGAAATTTAAGTGTCACAGAAGAAAGGATTTTCATAATACCAACATAATGGAGATGGCCTTTTTCCTTTAAATGAATAGACATTCTTCTAAGTTACAGCTGAAACAATGAATAGCCATCAAAATAAGCTAGTTCACATTTTCCAATGAATAAAAATCAATCTTAACATACTGATTATCTATTGATATATATATATATATTGATGTTGGCTTCATTCTGAAGACTTTTGGGGGAAATGTTCTAGGAAATAATGGATTACTTTTAATGCATTTAATTTCAAAGTAAATATGCACTTAAGCTACAGTAAAAAAACAACATCTGACTAAATATAATATAATATAATATATATTAAAAATACGGGGTGTAACAATACGCATATTCATATTGAACTGTTTGGTATGAGGCTTTCAGTTCGGTACGCATTACAAACCGAAAGATTCAGACTAATACTTTTATATTTGGGAAAAAAAGTGCATAAGTGTTTAAAATATAATGTTTTCAGTGCTATGCTCAACACCTGAATGCAATCTTTGCATGCCAGTATTCATTGGCCTTTTCTTTGAAGCTCAAAGGCAATTGGTCTCTCATGCGAGTTCCCATATGTAACGTTGAAGTGATTTGACCGAAAGGGTAACTCTGTTTAACATGATCACATTTATATAAAAACATTTTACGTTAGTCCTATTAATTGTAATGATTTAATTTTCACAGTTATTCAACCAAATAAGTTATATTGAGAAAGCAACCAAAGAACACAATGGAGCTTTGTGAAACTCCAAATCAATCAAACCATTGTCACCAAAAATGATTCACTGTTTCGAAGCACTCAAATAGGATCGTGTATCAACAAAAAATGGATTCAGATCGAGACTTCAAAGCCTGCATCGTGTATTTAGATAGGGATGTCGGAGTAGGTACACAGAATGTTTTTATCCCCACCTTCATATATTTATATCCTAGTGTTGGTGTAAACGTAGTATCAGTGACAATTAGGATGCTGCTGCTTTATTAGGTACAGTAGCTGTCTGCAGACAAAGTATCTCACTAGTTTAAGAGCCAATGTGTTTATATACTCTGCTGCCATCTGTACTAATGATAGCGTGTGAAATGTTTGGGACAGGATCCAGATATGTATCATGACAGGTACATAAATCATTCTAGGGGACAACATAAACACATTTTTTTTTATGTGATTTTTTTTTTAACTTATGAATGACTGAACACTTACAATGTAGTTTGTATTCTGAAGTTGTAGTTATAATTCAAAAAGATAATTCATTTAATAATGAGGGGAAAGCTGAAGTTATGAGATTATCATGAGAGAATCATAGTTATGAGAGAAATCACTTAATTATGAGAAAATTCAAAGTTATAAGATTATACAATTAATCATTTAATAATGAAAAAAGACAAACTCATGAGATGCAAAGTCAAAATTATAGCATATTACCTGTTTTTAAAATGGAAACTAAAATTACCTTATATTAAGTCATAATTATGACAAAACTAAGCCTGAAATTATGAGAATCTCTTATGATCTCTTTAACATCAATAAAACACATTATCTGCACTTATATTTATCAAGACTTAAAGGCCTCAAATAAAGCTCAAATAATATTTTTTATAGTTAAACATTTCCTTTTCCCTTTTTAAATGAAAGTAAAATATTTCTATAGACATTATTGTGGAGAATAATACAGCTGTTGATTATGTTCAGCTACACAATCAGGTAACTCTCTCGCATAGAAATATGAACAGGAAAAATTCCTCAGCATATTCCTCATTATTATAATACATGACCTTAATAAACTGCAGCATAGAGCTGAACGCTGGCCTCACTCCAAACACACTATTAGTATGATCATATTCCTCATGTTTCAGGTCTATTAGATCAAGAGTAGAATCAGATGCAGAAATGCAGTAAATATAAAGACATTTATACACACAATTGGAAAAATTAATTAGCACACATAAATTGGACAGTTTATCAAAAACGTTTTAGCAATTTATTGGGAAAAAAGTGATTAATCATTTTTACAAACAATTTAACATATTTAATAATAATTTGCAAGACTGATAATAATTTTCAAGATTTAATAGACCAAAAACTGCACGTGATCATATGAAATTAATAAAAGACCATGATCATAAAATTAATCAATAAATAAAGGGTAATATAAATTAACAAAATTAAGCTTTATATATCAATAAATGTCAGATTTATCCTTATGTGAAATAAATGTTCAATTAATTAATGTTAAATATGTAGTGTGAAATAACTATACATGATAAGCCACTGAACAAATGCTGAGCTTTTATTTTATTTATATACTGTATTTATTTTTTCGCAGTAAATAAGGTTTATCAGTGCCTAGAAGAAAGTGAAATTAAAGGCTTAAATAAAAATCTTTTTTAGGATTTATTTTTATGTATATAACTATTGAAGAATGCATTTTTAACTTATTGGATTTATTGCATGTCAAAAAATATTTTTGCCTTAGAAAAATAGATGCCAAAGAGGGCTAATAAAGCAATCAAAATGAAAGGCCTTTGTGTTCTTTGTTTCTGCTTGCGTGAATCTCTTTCAAGACAGATGAAAGATTTATTTTATCATTCTTTTACATACATGAGTTCAACAGAAACTCAAGATAACAACATTAAATTTTCCCGCGTCAAAATTTATTGTAGGGCTATGTTGAGTTTCATCACGCCAGAAACATTTGTCTTAGAATGGCCGTAGATTTTATCAAACTTTTATCCAACGCTTGGCCTGAAATATTTCTTTATATGAAACAACTCGGACAAATTCATCTGATACTTTGACTCAGCTGTGAACTTATTCCTTATGAAAAAGGGAAAGGCTTGTTTATGTAGTGATAAGAAACTTGGCAGATTAGTGATATATTCTACTGTACTTGTTAAAGAATGTCTTACACACTCTCTCAGTTATTTACTGTTGTACTTTCAACACATCAAGCCTAAGAAAACACAAGCTCTGTTCCAGCATCACATGTGTCCTTAGCAAAGGTGATACCACAAGGCACTGTGCCAAACACATACATTCATGGCAGATGAACTGAAAATGAACCGATAAAAACATATTTGTCTCTGCTGTAGTTTAGCAACAAAATATTGGAATTGAGTCTAAAGCTCTATAGGAGGGCTGTCAGAATCCCAAAAACATGAACTTCCCGTTATTTAGTCTCAAAGTCAGTTCATTTTTGGTTAAGTGTCTGACGCGAACATTTGTGGTGGACACAAGTATATTTTCACATTATATTTTATGTCCACATTCCACTAACAGTAAGTAACTTTGCCACTTCATGTCAACTAGCAGTCATTAGAGTATTAGCTGCTAACATTTTATTTTGATGGGTCCACAACATACAACTACTGACCATCCAGCCCAGTTTCATGGCAATTTGTACAAATTTTACGAGGTGCCAAATTGTACAAATTCAACCTCACTTTTCGCCAATTTGTATTCATTTGTATTAATGACCTACAATTAACCCCGCCCCTAAACCTACCCGTCATTGGAGTTTAGGCAAATCAAAGTGAGTTCATACAAATTTGTATGAATTGGTTGTGAGACTGTATATGTTTCTGACATATAAACAGTATAAGTATATGTCAACTTATTCTACTGACCCTAAACCAAACCTAACAGTCTGCTCTGAGAGACATGTAGTTGCAAATTATTGAGAACATATAGTTACAAAGTTATAGTTAGAATAAAGTAGAATAAATTTAGAATAAAGTGTTACCAAAAAGGCAGTAGTTGGAGACCGTAAACGTCATCACACTGAACTTAAAAAGTCCACTTTCAAAGCCTAATTGGAGAAATAACTGCACACTTAAAACTATTCATAAGTAAACTTTACTAATTGGGCATTTTAAGCATCGAAAACAAAATAGTGGTGAAGTTGTTTGATCATTGTGTAGTTTGTTTATAGCCTAACTTAAGCTTTTAGATCTTTGTGAAGAACTGCGGTAAAAATTCTGAGAAAAAAATAAGCCAAAATTGCGAGATATAAAATCAGGATTCTGAAGAAAAAAATTCAGAATCGTGAGATGTAAACTTGTAATTGCAAGATATAAATTCAAAATTGTGAGAACCAAATTCTGAATTGTAAGAAAAAGTTGCAAATTTTTATATTTTTATTCCACAGCAGAAATAATCAATCATAGTAAATTTCTCACAGATATGTTTTTTATTTATTCATTTTTTCCATAACGATATCCACGATATGTAATATTTTGGCCGCTAAAATAATTTTTTTTAGGAATATACTCTCTTCTTATTTTTATTCAGTGACAGTTCACAGTTACCCCTGGCTGTCAACCACGGACCAAAAACTCCATGAACGAGCCATGAAAGTAGTTCATGGAGCCTGACAGGACGTGGTCACTATGAAGTGTTGTTGTATGGAAAAGTGGAGCATGTACATCTGTAAGAGCTGTCATAACATCACACCGCACACACACAGCACTGGAGGCTCGCAGAGGGAAGATTTTCCACTACACTTCACTACCAGACCGTAGATGGATGCGGAGAGAAAGATACTGGCCTTCATATGTTCCTCCATTGATTTATTTTCATTTTTACGCACGCTGCACGTCACCACAAAAGTTTACAAAGACTCGTGGCTCGTGGCTCGTGGCTACGGAAAAGATGTATACACTGTATTTCAGATACGTTTGGAATGATGCAAATATCTCTGGCATGAATTGCAAAGTTTCAAAGATGACGCAGGGCTACACGATATTGGGGAAACAAAAATGACATTGCAATGTGAAAAAATCTGGACATTTTTAGCAGATGAATAACTTACTTGAGAAACAATTACTCTAGAAAAAAGTGGGGTGATTTTTTTGAGTGCATCTGCATAGAAAATAAAATGTCAAATTTGTACAATTACACTTCTATTCTATTTTATAGGCCATATTCTCACTGTTTTCAGTCAATTTGACTATAAAATAATGATTTATGAAATTCATAGTATAAAATAATGAATTATTTAAAACATTATTATTAAATAATAGTTCAAGTTTAAACTCTGAGTTGTTTGAACCTCCTTACTGAAACAGGCCCCAGAAGTAGGATGAAGAAAAAAAATCTCATAAACTCCTACCCCATTCTTAAATTAAGAAAATTACAAATTAAATTAGATGACCACACAGACAGAATATTATCCAATATTATTATTTCTACTTACACAACATTAAACAAAAATTTTTTTTCCAAGAATTCCATCTTTTCACACCAGAAACTGAGATACACAATTGTTTGAGAGTATTTCCAGCAAAAGGTTGTTTAAAATCATTATTTCTTCTACTTCTCACTATTTACAGTAAAAAGGGTTTGCAATCCATCCGCTAACAGACAATGTTTTGCTTTTACTAATAGAGTTTGTAAAGAAGCCAAATCCTTCAATTTGAGTAGTACTGAACTCAGATACGTCTAGGTTACGAACGTAACCCATGTTCCCTGAAGGAGGGAACGGAGACGTTACATATGGGAACTCGCCAGAGAGACCTATCT
>JAUMHI010000054.1:20664258-20681812 GCA_032359435.1 Enteromius unitaeniatus | reverse complement strand
AAAGACTCGGAGGCGATTGGTCTCTCATGCGAGATCCCATATGTAACGTCGAAGTGAACTCGACTGAAGGGGAACAAGTCATCTTCAAATTTACTGTGAAAATCTGACATTCCCTGAATTCTTCACATTTGGTGTACATTAGGATATTATGTTACACATCATGCTGTGAAATATTGTTATGAGCATTATTTTAGTGTTGTCTTTTTAAAGGTGCACTGTGTACATTTTAGCGACATCTATAGGTTTAGATTGTGAATTGCCACCAACAGCTCGTTCCCCCGCTCACCACTTTCTTTAGAGAAGCTATGGTGGCCAATTCAGGATTACGTCGGAGTCTGAAGAAAGAAAAGATAGCCAGCAAAAGTGTATTTACAAAGGTAAATTATTGAATGATATTTACTTAACTGTTCGATACATTGATATGTTGTTGCAAAAATTATTTTTACTTTTTCATCATTGCGTCGCAAGAACAACATAGTAAAAAAATGTGGTGTATGTAGATGCAAATACCTTTTGTAAGGTCTTTGTACACCAGTGACATAGTTATTTGTGTCATATTGCATTTCTGTCAATAGATCCTCTGAAATATTACACACTGCAACTTAAATATATTTGCATTTACCTCAGCTTGTGGAAAAGTTACTTACTGTATGATAATCTCTGATTGATCATGTGACTTGCTCTTTTCAACCTGAAGGCCTATTTTTAATGTAGTTCCCAAACACAAGTACACTTTACATTCTTAGTGTTTCCACAAGGGGCAAGCAGGTATTAAAGTAGATGTCTGCTTTCCCACGGGATCAATCCAGATTAAATTGCGTGGTAGCGGTTGGTAACTCTGGTGTAATTTGAACTGGAATGGGCGGTCTAAAGGACTGTTCACACAAATATAGCACCAAATAATGTGCACAAATATTGCCAACGTTTAATGCCTCAAAACTAAACAAAGGGTGCCAATGTGATTGTGCACAGTGAAGCTGTGACACGTCACATTACACACTGGCTGACCAATTAGACTGACCGAGCACACAAAGTCACTGGAGCCGCTGATGGAGCTGCTGCTTGAAATATAATGTTTTTTGTCAGTTAACAAAAAAGCGTATGAATGGTTTTGACCAGTGCATCTTCTGGATCCATTCTTCGTCTGTGTGACAATTGAGTGTCAGAAGCATAAAAAATTTGTGTACTGGGGTACAGCGAAAAATGCTGATAAAATTCGAACGATATTCGCCCTGGTGTCCTCAGACTTTAATGCTGTGTTCCAGGCAGTAATCACCGTTTTTCCAACCTTCTACCTGTGAAAGTGCACTGTAACAGCAGTCAACCCATGACGTTCCCCCGTGAACTCATACTAGATTGATGTTTTCTCAGTTCTGAGCTCTGATGGCACATAGCCCACGAAACAACAATTCTCTTCCGTTTCCCTCAAATAAAAAAGGAAAGCAATAGAAATGGTTTGTTTACATCTAGCTACGACAATTCTTTGTGTTCAGGCAACTTGCCGTGAGGTTGCCTGTCTTGGTTTGAAGTCGTGACTTACAGGCTCAAAAACCAGCCTGGAGCACAGCATTAGTACTGGCCACCGGAACAGGACTGTAATGCACATGCTCCACACTTGCTCTATGTCTTGTGCGTTTTATTTGTGGGGTCTATGTGTGCAGCATATGCATAACGAGGCTCAGAGTTGGCTGTACCGGTGGTAAATACATGGCCCTCAGAAAGAACAGGTAGGTCGGCGATGAATGACAGAGCAGAATAAGGATGGAGCAAATGGGCTATCCTTGAAGGACATACAACATTTTGTTTATAAAGCTCCGGATCTCAGGCTCAAGGGGGCTCTCTGGAAGCTAATCACCTAAACACAGGAAATACCAAATAAGGACAAAGCACGTGCGAATGAAAATGAAATCAAAACATGAAAACAAAACTAAACAGACACCTACTGTGTTAAAATAAAAATTTCAAACGAAAAGACGAATAAAAATACCCGATAGGCAATTTTTTTTGTAGCCTACAACCAAATCTTTTTCCCACTCTATTTTTCTATTCTGTTTCAAATGTTAAACGGATTGTCTTAAGATAATTCATATAAATTCAAGCCAAACACTCAATAAATTCAAGATTCTTGATATCAAGATGAAAATAACAAATACAATTTTGTGCAGACTACACTTTTATTTGTTAGACTCTCTTTTTTCAGTAGAGGAAATTAATGGGAACTAAATTAATTGGGAATGATCTGGTCGTGAAGAAAATTATTGAGTGTGGGTGAACAAAGAATCAATATATAGTTGGAGTGGGTGGGTGCAGAATATAAACCCTGTATGTAATCTGTATAAATCACGATCGCAGTTGTACAAATCCTGCTCCGGTGGTTCCCCTGTGCCCTTAGAATCGTCTTAATTCCCAACCAAGCAAACAAGCAAGAACTTTTTAGAAAAGAAAATATTTTTATATTAATTATTTATTATTTTATATTTATTTTTTGGCTTATTTGTACCATTATTTATTATTATTATTATTATTATTATTATTATTTATTTACATATATATGTATTTATTTGTATTTATTTATTTATATTTTTTGCAGTGCATGCTACATTTACTGACATTTTCTCTGATTTAAGTCCTTTTGTAGAAAGGCAAATTAATCCTTTTTAAGACCCTCATTGGATTTTGATTGGCTGTCAATTTTTTTATCCCGCATTAGCTGAGAAAACAAAATCTAAAAGTAGTTTCAATTATAGTTCCTCTGTTCTATTATCTTTAGTGATAGAGTGTGAACCCTTTTCATGTAAATTATATTGATTTTTCAAGAGTATTTTCATAAATTTAGGGCAGTCGCGGCCTTATTTTTAAACAGTTGGAGTTGTAAAGGTTGTGGTTTCGAGTGTTGGTACAGTCAGAGATTGAAGGTGAAGGGGGGGAAATTTATATATTGTCATCTAGGCAAGACCCTTTAGAAAACCACCAAACCCCCAACTGCTCCCCAGTCAAAAATGGCTGCTCACTTCTCTGGGTGTGTGTTTGTTCACTATTCAGTGCTGTGTGTGCACTTGGATGGGATAAATGCAGAGCACACATTCTAAAAATGGGACACCATACTTGGCCAGACATCATGCCCTTTCCTTTCCTTTTACTGTTTTCATTATAGTTATCGTTGCTAGTGTGAATGGTCTTTACCGTCTTTAGTTACAGTTTTCTCTTTCAGCTCAAATCTTGTTAGAAGGGAGCAATAGTTTGAAGAGAAGAGAAACTAAGCTACAGTATGTTAGTTAAGGTCAAAATGGTTAGAGCAACTTTCCGGAATGATCACATCTGCTTTAATAGCACAGACAAAGGGAAACTGGATCACCCCCTCGAGTACTGAGATTTGTTACCGTCAGACCAGTGCAAGAGCGCATGTTAGCCATGTTCAAACAGACTATGCGATGACAGTCTGTATGTTTCATGAACATCGCAAAAACATCTGCCGCATACCATTCTAATCTTCAACAGGGAATGTATCGCAGATGAGCAAAATGATCTTCCAGATGAAAAAGCACACTTGGAATAGATGTAAGCGTGTCTTTTCTAGACTTCTCCAGTGGCATTAGGCCAACTGCAAGCTTAACGGGCCACTGAATCAGCATCTCTGTATGGAAAACCCAAAGGAAAAAAGAAAAACTATTTCCTGTTTCATCCGTCAATCAAAGGTTTTACTGCGCCTAGACTCCACTGACGCAGGAATGAACGTTGTGAGCCCAGAGCTGCTAAACACCAGACCCTAGCCAAGCTCTTTAAGAGTGGGTCGACTTCCCTTGGGATGGAGCCAGATGGGAACATATGGTTAAATACACACACATGCACACGCACACACACACAGCTGTAATCATATAGCTCCAAAGCATCCAGCATGACTGAGAGGAGTATTAGAAACAGCTGAAGACGCATGGACCATGAGAAAGATTGAGTAGGAGAAAAACTGAGAAGGTACAGAAGAATGTTCTCACGCTGGGTGGTACATGTGTGAGAGAGACTGGGCTTCAGGTGAAAAATGTGTGTGGTTTGACTTCTCTCATGTCAAATATTCTTCAGTACGAACACAATCATCTAAGAGATTATTCACAAATATAGTCATTTGCGATAAAAGTGGAAGACGGAGGTTGTCGTAAATGTCAATAAAATCTTACCAAGCACCAGATGTGAGTCAAACGTCATATATTTGTTGGTTAAAAGTACATTTTAATTTCCAGTTGATCTACATAAAACATCTGTTGTGACTCAAGAATCTCCTAATGAGTTTTAAATCACCGGAAAATTGACCATCATATGCTTATCTTTAGATTTTAGACTTTTTATTTAACGAAAGTAAGATATAAAAGAAATCTGTCTTGGTGCAGTTGGAAAAACTAAAATAATTGTCCCTGTCAAGGCAACCCAGGCTCATTGGAAATACATGCCTCTACAAACATTTCTGCAAGCCTGTAATTATGTACCTTACTGCATGTTTCGCTGCAGTGTCAAAGTGAAATGTCCAGAGAGTGGCGATAAAACACACTTTTAATACATAACTGTGGCATGTTTGTGTTAGGCTGGTATAGGTACGTATTTCATTGTTTTTATGATGCTGCTTGAGGTACATTTTGCAACCGTTTAAAATACAAATATCCAGTATTCGCTGATGCAGCCATGCTGTATTAACTTCCTTACGCTGATTTGAGCTGTTTTGTCGAAGCGTTTTACACGGGATTTGAACTGATCATGTGGGTTACCGAGTAAATCTACTGAACTAGAAAACTCAAACGTATGAAGCTGTATATGAGACGACAATGTTCAAAAGTATCAGTTTTCAAATCGTGCAGGATGTTAATCATATCATAGCATAACATTCTGCAACTAACTGTGTGAAGTGCAATTTTACTGCCTCTTGTGTTCATTTCAACTGGAACCTAAAGCGATTTGTATATAGAGGTAAGTTTTTCAGAAATGTATGAAGACGCACGTATTTCCAATTACATAATCCATTATTCTTTTCATTTGGGATGTGCTGGTGAACAGTGGTTGTGAAGTACATATCTTGAGCTGTATTGATCTTCAGTAGGGGAGAGGAAAGAAAATCTTCAGAGACGTCTTACCTCTGTCAAAGAGCTTTTTGAATGCAAATGTGAGTTGAAAGTTTTTGGTAGTGAAGTTCTTGCTAATGTATATGTATTTGCTCAGCGTGAAGCCTTGATTTAGAGCGAGCTTTTCAGAAAAAATAAATTAATCTTTATCTTTTTTTTTTGTACAACAATCTCTTCAGTGGATTATTAACTTTTTCTGAAGAATAAGAGACTGTTTTGAGCCACAGGATTATCTGGAGAGAGTTTTCAAACCATTTTATGACTCTCTATAGTGTGTTTGACTGAGGTCCTGTCCTTGTTTATGCTGAGTGAAATCTAGTGACCTTTAACTGGCCTGACCATCCATGTCCACCGGTGCAGAAGAAATCCGCTCAATAAAATCTGTGCTGTAAATGTACAACAGCATGTGCTCTATTATTGTTTTCAATACAATCATTAAAGCCATCATTTAACAAGCTCGATAATGGTTTAAAGCTTTTTTAATGGTTTTGAAAGATCATGTCTGCTCACCAAAACATTTATTGCATTCATTTGACCAAATATACAGTAAAACAGTTATCATTACATTTATATCCTTACAATTTAAAATAACTATTTTCTACTTGAATAAATTGCAAAATGCAAATAATTGCTTTGATCATCATTGTGCTCATACTCTTCAGTGTCACATGATCCTTCAGAAATCATTCTAACATTCTTTGCTGCTCAGGAAACATTTCACAGTTTTTTACAATTGCTATGTCAGTTTTTTTCAATACATTTAACAAGTTTTCTAAACTCTTAACATGGTTAGCACAACATCAAATTTTCAAATGCTTTCACAATGTATGTCAGAACATCATGTTCTAAACGTAACTTCTATAGGCTAAGGTCAAAGTGAACAGTTGTTCATATTATGAATTGAAACACAAATATCTTCCCTGTATTTTATTCCATTGCCAATGAGAAACAGATTATTGCAGTTATGCAAATATATAAATCACAGCTGATCACACAGATCTAGGAACCAAACTGAGGTGTTGAGGTTTTTCCAATGACATGATCATATGTTCTACAAGAGGACTCTTTGGGCCGATCTTGTGTGGAAACGAAACAGTATATAGAGCAACACACAAAAAGAAAGAAAGAAAGAAAGAAAGAAAGAAAAATGCCTGCATGAAGGAGAGGAAGATGAGTACCAGGACAATTGAGAGGAGTGGGACAAAGTACAGGCAGAGGAGTTAGAAAGCCTGGTGGCGCTCAAAGAAGGAGCAGAGATAGGGTAACTGATCAAATAAGAGCTACTAGCATTGACCATGTCATAAACCACGGGCTATCATACAGAGAAAACCACAGGCTATCATACAAATCTCAGCCGGGACACAGTGGCATCCATTGTCCGTATTTTCAGAGAAACCAACAGGTATATTGCTTCTCCTACAGCAAATAATTTTACCCTTTAGTCTCTAATATGTAACTGCATTTTGTCCCTGTATTTTTCCCCCATAAACTGTAAATTTTATAAAGCTACTCTGATATGGTCATTCCTTTTGTATTGAATTTCTGCAGCAAAAGAAACTAAATGCATGCATTTACTAATCCCAGCAAAACACAAATGTAGAAAGACATCAAATATAAGGCAGACCTGACACATAAAATAATGCAGTTTCAGTAATTTCAGCTGATTATAGTGTTTTTTTGTCAAAGTGTTATGATTGACTACATGTTCCTGTTGGAAGAGAACATCTGTTAGTGTTTTGAAATATTATTTGATTTCGAAACATGTTTGCAGTGTTTTGCTAGACATAGTGTTTTGTGGTAGTTTATTATTGTATTTTGAAAATTAGTTTTGCAGTTGTGTGATTTTGTGCATGAAATTAATTGTTTTGCCAATTGTGTGTTTTAGGTATGTTGGTGCGTTAAGAGTTTAGAAAACTTTTGTAAAACAATTGTAAAAAACTGTAATGTTAAAAACAGTTTTTGGAACATTATAAATGCCTTTGAAGTCATTTTTTTAATCAAATTAATGCCTCTAAGAGATCTCAGTGAAATATTACAATATGTAACAACATGATTTAAACATTCGCAATCTCGGCTAGCCTTCACTTTATAACCATTAAGTTGAAAAATGTCCAAGCCTGATGCATAGCTCATAGAGAATAGCCCCACACACACACACACACTTTGTGCTGATATAGCAGCATCATGATTTAATTATTCTGTAATCATGTCATTAATCTCACTGAAAGCTTTTAATGACATAAAAAAAGAAAGAAAAAAAAACATTAACATCAGAAAGACTATTATACTGTATAATGCTGTTAAAGCTTTGAAAGAAAGACAGAAAGCAGCTCTAACAATAGAAAAAAGTGGCCTGGGAATTATTTCCACTCTAAGGGTCAACGGTCAATCATAAAGTCGTTTGGAGTTTACTGGAGAACCTTTATTCAAATCTTGAGTTATTCAAATCTACAGATATAAATAACACTGTATATGCCTTTTCATCCAGAAGGAGACGTATGGATCCATTCTTCTAACATCCAAGATATTTAAGGCTTTTTATGACTTCTCATTTGATCAAAGTGAATTTAAGTGTTTTAGGGACCCACGGGGAGCCTGGAGAACGATTAACAACAGTGAAGAACAGATCAGATGCAGTACAGTACAGCCTACAGTGAGAGATTGAGAGAGAGAGAGGAGAGTCGTTACAGGAAAACAGGAAATAGCCGCTCCAGTGAAAGGGGGATGTGTGAATGACAGAAGCAAGGAGAGTGAAAGTGAACATTCAACAGATGCTCTTTTTAGCGTGTGCTTCTTCAGACCAGAGCTAGCATTACTGCCACCTCAGCAGATTCTAACTCTAGAGTACATCTATCTATCACTCTATTGTTCTATCTATCTATCTGTATCTATATTCTATCTATCTATTTATCTATCTTTCTGTCATTCTATCATATCTATCTATCTATCATTTTATTCAGTTTATTATTGTTTATTTATAAGGATTTACATTTGAATGTTGACATGCTGATATTAAACATGAACAGATTGAATCCTGATCCTATGTGTGGGAGGGTGTGAGTTGAGATGTATTCCAGCAATCTCTGTGTGACTCTGTGTGTGTGTGCGTTTGTGTTAAGAATCCATCTTTGACTGTTTTTCAATGAAAAGAGGGTGTACGGGACATGTAATCCATCTAAAACCTCTCCATCGCTGTCCAGTATGTTTATGTGAGTATGACCCACTGTAAGGGCGTAGACCGACTCACAAACCTGCTTCTGATTAACCCACCACCCCAAAACAGGCTCCAAGCAGGGTGTGTAAGAAGGACGTTTGGGAGTGGGATCGGCCACATTTGGAATTAGTTAGGAAAGCAAGAGGGGAGAGGAATAAGAATGGAATGGACACTCCGATCCAACAGGTTCTCAGAGGAAATCCAAAGACCTCCGCAGCCAAGAAACCACACTAAATTCTAGCAAACTCGTACAGACGTGGAAATCTAATCAGATTAAATGCCTGAAGAAATACAATTGACGATTTAGAAGAGGTTTATGGCATGTAATACAGCGTGAATTTACACTTTATTAAGGTAACGAGAGCAGGTTTTCTTTACTCGTGACCCGTGGAAGATCTTTGTCCTTTTAGCCATTCCAAACACAACCTGGATTTAAGCCAGAAGCCAAAAGCTTTTCCATCTGTGGGAGGGTTTTGTTTCTGCAAGAGTTTGCTGAAATTGGTTGGATTCAGCTTTTCTCTGGACCGGAATGATGTGACTTCATTCGAAAAAGTCTGAAACTGAGAATTATAATTTCACTCGAGAGAGCACTCCAGAAGATTACAACAACATCCACAGGCTTACATTAAAAACACTAGTCTGTGAAAAAGACTAACTGCTCCTCTCTCCCTAGATCGCTGAAGTGATGGTATTTTGAGTGTTTAGTTAACCAAATCTTTGAACCAAACCATCTTATCGGCACATGAGACTTATGACAATATTACACGGCTAACATTAGCTGCTTAAAAGAGCAGCTAAACTCAAACTTACATTGTTACTGAAGTGAAAAAGAGAAGAGTGAAATGAACTGACCTTTAGGATACCTAAAGGCTAATTAAGGAAAGTGAAAACTATTAAACAAGGTACAAGTAATATGCAAAACTATGGTGTGGTTGAATATCCTGATATAGCTACTAAATTTAGTACACATATGCAAAGTCTGGTCCATTTCCTTGCATCGCTGTGACGCAGACCAAAAGAATAACGAAACAAGACTTACATTTCCAGAAGGAAATAGCTGTGCATGCAAAGCATAGTGTTACTTTGGTTCTGATAAAATGAAAAGTAAAATTTGCATATGATCTGTTATCATGACGCTGATGCACACCTTATTTTCTGCCTTCTGTGAATGCCAATCAATATATCATGTGACACCATATTTACATTGTAAAGTCAGCTATAGATGATCCAAAAGATATGCTGCATGTAAATAAATGGAAGAAAGAAGACCAATCAGAACTCAGGATGCAAATTCTGTCCTCACAGTCAGTTACACTTTTTAATAACATTTAAACATTCTAACCATGTTCTATGTACTATGCGATTTTAAACATCATTTTTTAATTACTAAACTAATACTAAACAAACTTGATACAGTGGTTGAAAATATTACTGTTTTGTTAGTAGAATTTATTTTATATGTTCAGTTTTACTTTTATTTAAGTTGTAGTTCAATTTTGTTGCATTTTGGAATTTCTATAAAAAAAATTGAAATGCCAATATTATTTTTGGCTATTGATTTTATCTAATTCAGTTATTTTTTTCCCAGTTCACTTTTATTTTATTTTAAGCAGAAAGTGTTTTAAATTGTGTGTGTGTGTGTGTGTGTGTCAGTCAAGAATAATGATCCTGATATGATGACAGCATATGAGATCCAGCAAGAATTCAGATTTTCCTGTTTGCTCTAATTGATTTCATACTAATCTAATATACATAATTAAATTTTCATGCAAATAATAAAATGCAAGTCAAAATGAAAGTTAATGTGCTGAAAATAACTATGCCTGAAAATAACTCATTTTTCTGCAAACAGACAGAATTTAGGATTGCATTGCAAATCATGGCAGATTTTAAAGCTAAAACTATATTTCAAGAGAGATCTTTAAGACCTCTGTTTTGTGCCACAAACTCTGCTCTGCTTATGCTGACATAATAATATCATAATAATAGCTAATAAAACCATCAAAGTTATTATGTGCAGAAATTCTTTAATGGAATGTACAAAGGTCCACTCATATGTTAGTGAACATTGCTTGAAAGCTCATAAGAGGAGTTACAGTAGATACATTTGGTTTCAGGTTAGGAAGTCTGAACCAAAAAAAAAAAACACATTTGTACAATAACAGTAGTGATTTATGATAAATTGCTTATGCTTTCCTTATTCATAAGTCACTTTGGGGGAAAGCATCTTTTAAATTAATACATGTAAACATTAAAAATGAAATTTCAATGTCTGTTTGCAAAATATTTGTGATCACTGATTTGTTTTAAAAGCTGTTGCAATGTAACACTGTTATATATACAGTATGAATGCACAAAGAGAAGAAGGGAAAGTTGGGGCGTATGAGTATGAAAGTTAGTCTCAGTGTCTCCAGTGTTTGATAAACGGCCCCCAAGACTCTCTGTGTGCAGATGGGTCACAGATGCCTGTGTGTGCGTATGTTTCGCAGCTGGCCAACCCATCCGAACGCCGATGAGGCCAAGCCATGATGAATAGTTGGACTAGTTCAGAGGTCACGATTTCAGCTTCCTGGTATATAAGCGAGTAGTGTTTCTGTGCATATATGTGTGTGTGTGTGCGTTCCAGAATCCAGTCGCCTGACATTCAGTATTTCTGTCATCATAAGAAACCCAAGGAGAGTGCTGCAGGATATTCTTACTACTTCATCTTCAGTCATAAAGATCTTCCGGCTCCTGATGCACAGGAAATGACATGTAAAGAAATAAACTGCAACTGCAGGCTATGCCATGTTCAGTTATCAGACACATTAATACGTGGCTCATTACGTATCTGTATTTTGCAAAATCAGGGTTTTAGGTTTCCGAACGAGTTTCCAAGTTAGAAGTCAGACTTTAAGTTGTGTTTTAAGTTCCAACTAGGAAGCTGGACATTCCAACTTTCCAAGTTGAATGGAATGTGCATGAGAGTTCCATGCTGTATGGGGGAAAATACAATAGATTAAACTACCATAAAGAGGTTTTCTGGTCTTAGCTAACCACTAGGCTGGCTTTCACTTTGTCAGGCTAGTTTAGTTTGATGATTTCAGAGCACTGAATTTCCACCAGTGGGGCCAGGAAACACTAGAGGGCTTCAGCACACTTCCAAACGGGCTGCGAGATCACTTGAAATGATTTACAGTAAGACAAAACAAGCTTTAAAATGAGCATAAATAGCTGACATTGTGTTTCGAGAAAGGTCCTGTAAAAGTCATAAAAAAAATGAATACAATCTCATGGGCAAGCATTAAAATAGTTTACTCAGTAGAAAATGGCGCTACAATGACGCAGAGAGGCAGATGGACTATACTGATGATGTCTTTCATACTTTTCGAGACCTTGAATAGTCAATGGGACAGCCTCCTGATTTTCATCCAAAATATCTTAAATTGTGTTCTGAAGACGAAGAAACTTTTACTGGTTTGGAACGACAAGGGGGTAAGTGATTAATGACAGCATTTTCATTTTGGGGTGAAGTAACCCTTTAAACCCAAGCCACTTTAGGCCAGTTTAAACAGGGTTAACGTACATGTGTCTGTTGGCAGTGGCCCAAGTTTCATTAATGTCCATTGTGAGTTTAGAGGGCAAAAGTGTATATGAAAGATTTCACGGCTGTCTTCCAGAAAGAATATAGAGTAATGGATCTGACTACTGTCCACAGGGTCCACAGCCATCACACACACTTGCCGTTAAAGGCTGTCCACACCCTGTCACCGGGCCCCTCTGGCCCACAGCCTGGATGTGATTTCCTTTGTGTGCAAGTGTGAGTGAGTGTGTGTGTTTGGCTACTCTTGTGGATGTTATTTCATTTAAATACCCAGTCTCAGACAGAAGGGCCAACAGGGGGTGACATGAGGGGCCCGGGGTGACAGCATGTATGTTTGCATTTGTGGGTGTTACGGCTGGACCGTATGACATTATATACTGTGCAGAGGCAGAAATGTGTCAGCCTGCAGTTTTTGCTATTTAATATATAGATATATTTGCACATTTAAAGTTGTTAAGACTGCATGGTAACACTTTGTTTTAATGTCTCTTAACTTGTTATTAACATGCATATTACTAGAATATTACCCATTTATTAGTAGTAATTAAGCATATATTAATGCTGCGTTCTACATCCCTATAATTCAACCCAATACCTAAACTTAATAACTACCTTACTAACTGTAAATAAGCAGCAAATTCAGAATTTATCAATAGTGAATAAGTGTTCCCTATTCTAAAATATAAAAGTCAAATAAATTAACTGAATTAAAATATTTTTTATGTATTAGTTTAATATTCATTATATTAAATATAATTTTCACTTACTTTAATTTAATTTATTTTATTTTTTTAGTTAATTTTGATTTTTTGTTTTTTACTTTTATTTCAGTTAAAGTTAGTTTTGTTTCAAGTTACAGAAGTCTTTTTAAAAAGATTTTTGTTTTAATGAACTACAATAACCCTAATATAGCCCCTACATGCTACAACTATCTGTAAACAATAATTCTGTTTTGCAATTCTGTTTATGATATTGGTACAGAAATTACACACTTCACCTTTACATACAGTATATGTGCTGTTTTGTTATAAAACCAGATATTATTTTACACGAGAATAAGAAACAGTAGCAGACAAAATGTACTGTAGGCAAAACTATGGAATAAAATTATTAAATATGTTATTTTTAAATAGACTGATGTACTAAAAGGATGTGTATGGCCCCTTTAAAAAACAATGGGTGAGATGGAGAGAGGGAGAGCGAGAGAGAATAATAAGTTAATGGTGTGTGTCCTGGAAAACTCAATAACATTTACAGACTATTTGATACAGCATCCATTCGTCTTTCTAACATAAAATATCTATCGACCGTTATAAGGTATGATTATGAGTGATGTATAGTCCTGCTCAATCCATAATGGCCTGCATTACCCCGCTGCCCAAGGGCGACATGCTCAGCTCTGAAATACTACTGCTCTAAAGTGATGCTCAAATACAGACAGATATATTTCACTTCACACATGTCATGCAGCCCGCAGGCACTGTAAATTACAATGAATTATCTGTCTCCTACCAAAGGATGCTTTCATTATGTAATGAAGCAAAAACTGATTGAGTGTCATTAGTTTAGATTAGACAACACTATTAACTAGTTGCTTATTAGCGTGCATATTACTACTATATTGACTGTTTATTAGTACTTATAAAGCACATATTAATCTTCTATATTCTATATCTTCTATATCTTCTATATTTTATTCTGTATAACCATATTCTAGATCCCTTAACCCTTCTCAAAACTTAAACTTAACAACAATCAAGTTACTTACAAACAAGCAGCAATTTAAGAGTTTGTTGAGGGTAAACTCTTAGTTAATATGAATATATATTCTCCAATATATGTTTATTTAAATAAATAAGGAATGATTAAGTTACACATATATGGTATTCAATATATTTATACATCCAACTGTATTAAAATGTTTTATATTAACTATTTAATATAAGCATGTGTTGTTTAGGATGGATTTATATGACATATACTGACATTTATGACATTTATTTAAATTACATATACTGTATGTGTTACACATACATAAACTATATAAGTTAGCATATGAAATATTTTAGATTTCTAATCATGCATAGTTTTACTTTATTCCAATGTATATCATATATTTTATTATTGTGCATTTATTACATATATTTTATTTTTGGATGTAACATTTGCATATGGCACATTCAGAAAACACAATTTTAGAGATTTTTAAAATGCTAGTCACTGAAAAAAAAAATGGTTTAGAAGAACTATTCAATGAAAATTGAATTCAATGGCACTTGTCACGAATGCGGGCTCGTGAAACTCGCGCTCTCGCTTCCAGGCAGGACTCGGAGGCAGGACTGAATAATAACCGTGAACATTTATTAAAAAAACCAAAACATAAATTAAAGCGTAAAGAGCAATGCGGAGGTCCACAAAACAACATGTAACGTTAACAATTGACAAAAGGGGAACACCTGGGGAACACCTGGACCCACATGGCTGGCAGGGAGAGAACACTAATGAGCGGGGTGGAGTCACAAACGAGGGACAACATGAGGATACAAAAGGTAAACACAAGATCTGGAGCACATGGCACAATATAAACAAACACACTGAAACACAAAACATGAGAAATAACAACATACAGACAGACAGGGCATGCTACCGTGTGACATAGCCCCCCCCCCCTAAGGTGTGGATTCCAGACACGCAAGCACAACAACAAGGAGGGAGGTGAGAGTTCGTGAGAGGGGGTGGAAGGGCGGGAACACCGATATCCAGGGCAGAACGGCTGGGGAAAACGCCCTCCAAGGCGGCGCAGACGGAGGAGAAGCCCATCTGGGCCTACCAGGCAGCGATAATGCTCTCCTGAGCCGACCAAATAGTCCATGTGCCCTCCAGGGTGATGCAGACAGCGGAGCAGACCACCTGGGCTTACCAGGCAGTGACGATGCTCTCCTGAACCGACCATACAGTTCAGATGCCCTCCAGGGCGGGGCCAATGGCGAAGAAGCCCATTTGGGCTTACCAGGCAATGAGGATGCCCTCTTGGACCGATCATACAGTTCGAAACCCTTCCAGGATGGAGCCAATGACTGCTGAGCCCTCCGAGGTAACGCGATGACGACCATGCCCTCCAGGGCCGACCAGACAGTTTGTGTGCCCTCCCGGGCGGAGCAGGTAATTGCCGAAACCTCTGAGGCAACTCCGGTGATGACCATGCTTTCCAGGGCCGACCAGACAGCGACCTTGTCCTCCAGGGTGGAGCGGATGACGGCACAGCCCTCCTGGGCAGACCCGACAGCAACAGAGCCCTCTTGCAGCAACCGGACAGACCTTGCGCCCTCGGGAACCGAACAGGCAATGAACGCGCCCTCCTGCAACCGACAGTCAGTGATAGTACCCTACTAAACCAAAATGACTGTGGTAAGGCTCTCTCAACCCGACCAGACACAGACCGGGTCTGACGGATTTGGCCACCATGGTTCTGGATCACAGAAGGAGTCTGGCGGATCCGGCCACACGAAACCCAAAACGCAAACCGACCTGATAGGACACGGCTCCTCGTACCGTGTAAAGGGGTTATGACCCGTTCCGTGTGGGCCAGAAACCGTGAGGGCCTTCAACAGCTTGTCAAGCTGTGTGACTGGGACTGGCTGAGCTGAACACGACCACGTAACATGATCAGAACCTGTCTTTTGCAGTTTTAAGACCGCAGGGGAACAAGATAGTTCTCCTGGCTGTGAAAATTTGGGCACCAATATAGTCCTATACTCCTCTTTGCGGGTATGAAGTTGAGGAGGAGGATTCGTCACAGTCTGTGATGGCGCACAGGGATGTAATCGCGGGGGGATGTCCGCTAGGATTTCTGACGGCTTCACCTGCATCACCTGATGAAAACAGCGCCTGGGGAGACCCGTGATGTCGGGGATCATGGAGTTCGGGAGAAAGGCAGCACCATCCCGGAAGGCGATTTCTGCATCACTGAAATCCGAGCGCTCGGCAAGCTTGCGAAAATCACAGACGTAATCATCAAATGTGGGTCGCTGGTGGATCAGTTTGGCGAGCTGCTGAATAAACGCCATCTCGTTAAGTGGTCGATTGTTCTGTCACGAATGCGGGCTCGTGAAACTCACACTCTCGCTTCCAGGCAGGACTCGGAGGCAGGACTAAATAATAACCGTGAAAACATTTATTAAAACAAACCAGAACATAAAGGACAACGTAAAGAGCAATGCAGAGGTCCACAAAACAACATGTAACATTAACAATCGACAAAAGGGCTTTGAACAAGACACAGTTTAAATACTAGACACAATCAAAGGATAAAAGTGAACACCTGGACACACATGGCTGGCACCATGACCTAGGGGTGGAGTCACAAATGAGGGACAACATGAGGATACAAAAGGTAAACACAAGATCTGGAGCACATGGCACAATATAAACAAACACACTGAAGCACAAGACATGAGAAATAACAACATACAGACAGACAGGGCACGCTACTGCGTGACAGCACTGCTACCAAAAAAAACAAAAAAATAGTTGGGAGCCCTTATTTAGTACTATTGAAATAACAATCTACATGCCCAAACATACACTTTTTTTCATGATTTGTGAGAATTAAAATGACCTACAAGTCATGTGGTGAATGGCTGAGAGTACACCATAGAAACACTGGTCAAAGCAGCTTCAGTTTGTACGGTCAAATCTAATCGAGTGACAGACCGAAATGTGACCTATTTCTCAATGATGATTTCTGCTGCTGTAGTGATTTTGTGCAGATATTTAGGTCAGAGTTGGGCTGTGCGTCTATGCTACAGGCAGGGGCTTAGGCTTCACTACAGTAACCTCTACATCCATTTGATATGTAATTGAAAACATACAAATGGATTAACTGCAAAGGATTCAATGCCAGTGTTGGGTAATGGGGGTAAGAGAGAGAGAGGGATAAGAAGATATACATTGGGGACCAAAATTTAAGGCCATCAAATGAAAATGCTGCTATTTTTCTTCAAAAGACGATGTAAATACGTTTTAGTTTTCAGGAAAACATAAAAAACACACTTTCATTTTCATGATTACAGTGATGATATAGAATTGACACACTTCAACCTATTTTAACTTAAAAATGTAAGTTCAGTTGCTGCCTTAAATTTTTAAGTATAATCAACTCAATTGTACAAGTCATTTCAACTCAAAGAACATTGAACCAATTACAAGTTGAATTGCATATATTGTAACTACGAAAGAGTTGAAGTTTCTCATTTTATGCAAGTAATTTTTTTGCTGTCAGTTAAAGGAAAACGTTTTTTTTTTTTTTTAAATCCTAAAAAAAACCTAATTTGTTAATATTATTATAATATTTGGTAATAGATTTGTTAAAATATAAAAAACATGCATTAAAAAAATGCCTGAATTAAAACAGCAGAAAACAACACAATAGATTAGAGTGCATTAGACTAATCTCATGTTTACTAATCCGGTGCTAATATGTGAGCATGCAAATCTAAAATCAGCGCTAATTCAGAGTCAAGTCAAGTCAAGTCACTTTTATTTATATAGAGCTTTTAACAGATTGTAGCAAAGAACTGAACATTATCAAGTAGAACAGAGTAATGGTAATGTATAATGACGAGTATTAAACTTTATTTATCAAATGCAGAG
>JAUMHI010000054.1:20649744-20664158 GCA_032359435.1 Enteromius unitaeniatus | reverse complement strand
CCACAGTGAGTAGATCCTGATACGTGCTGTCTAACCCCAATAGAGTTCAGAATATCTAAGAAAGCAGATCCTAACGCGTATTGTAATGCAGAGTGAACCTGTTTAACATGAATGGCTATAGCCTTGGGTGTATACAACACCTAATCTTCACAATAAGTTTTATGAAGTGTCAGGACCAAATTTATGTGGCTCTAATAAAGCAATAAGCCAGGACTGGTTATTTTATCATTGGTTGGGGTGTCAGATGAATCTACTTCCCATTTGCAATTGCACAATGTAACATTTAAGTAATATGGTCAGAAAAAAACAGGAAACCAAGTAGCTTGTAAGCTGCTGACAATAATGGAATTTATATCCAATAATAATAACTGCATATTTTAAAACAAAATATGTGGCCAGTTGTAAAATAAGTGGCCAGTTGTAAGTTAGTTATAGATGTTTAAACAATCTGACTTGTATTTTTATCACCTTCAGTAAAAGACTTGATTTACATTAAATCCACTTGTTGAATCAGCTCTAAATGTTGATTGCTTGTTCAGAAACTAACCATGAAGTCAAATTTACACATTTGCTGAGTAAGTAGTTTATCTTCAACAGTGTTTCACCACAGTATGCACTATGAAAAGTAGTTCAGGGCAGGCAAATATTTATTTTTTCCATAAACCACTAATGGAAATTTCTTAAATGAAGTGTGAGCTAAAATCATCTGAAATATAGTGGCATTTTTAGGCAAGGGTGAACGGGGCAGCCCAGGTCTGCATTTTTTCATGACACGTGGGGGGCAGCACAAGCACTAATTGGGGAAAGAAAATCATCTGCGCCCCTAAGCGGTTTTCTATTATCTATCATAGCCTACCTGTGACTATGGCGTTTAAATAGCCTAGTTTCAAATCTAGTGCATATAAAAACAAGACGTGCGCGGAAAACTATTCTCGTGAGGGAGTATTTCTGCACCATGACAGCACAAAACACTTTGTGCATGCAAGAATTTCGACCCTCTATTTCAACTGCTCAACCCCTACCCCTCGCTCGTCAAATACACTTTTGAGACTTTGAAGAAGGGGATCAAATGTCAGATGTCTCCGCTCTTGTGATTGGTAATTTTCAACAAATACCGCTTAGGACTTTAGGAAAGGTGTGTAAAATTGCATTTTACAATCAATTAAAATAGAAAATTGTTATTTTTAATTGTAACCATATTTCAGAACATTCTAGTTTTGAATGTATTTTTGATCAAATAAATGCAGCCTTAACTGGTGTTCAAAAGATAATTCAGTAACACTTTATTTTAAGTCATAAGTTTTTAATTTTAAGTTTGTCATAATACAGAGTTATTACCAAATTATTAACTTAGTATTGTACTTACACAAAATAAAATGCACTTATTATGTAACTAAGTTATGGAACAGCCTGTAATTACAGTTTGTAATTATGTAGATGTAACAGGCAGCTACGTATGTAACAGATCCAGTCTGTTACACAGCTACTTGCACTTTAGTACAACTTTGATACACTTTCTTTTAAGTAGCTTATGCCTGTGTAAGAAAGTTATTAGAAAGGTATGGCATGTATTTGAGCTGAGTACTAATGGTTTACTTATTGTTTTTTTCCCTGCATTTTTCCTAAATGCAAAGCATGCCGTTGCAAATTCTGCAGTCAGCACAGACCTGACTACTTTTACATGCAGCACACTTCGCCACACCACCAAGAGCTGGAAGAGCGCTTCACACAGGATGCATTCAAAGACAACCAGACAGAGAGCAGCAAAAATTACACAGGATGCAACTACTTTCAATGCATTAACATTAGATCCTTCAGTTAAGATGATATTTGTTGTAGTAGTTCATTGATTATTATTGTTTCATTGACACGTCTGCTTGATGAAATGAACAAGGGAAAGATGCTGAAGCCGTCTGCGTGTTTCCTCAAAGCATCTGTGACCTAGATTCCTGCTTTTCCCCAGATATCCCTTTCCTTCACTCATTCCTGCCTCCCCTTCATCCCTCGCTCATAAATGTTTGATTATTTCTCCTACAATAGCTGTACTTATGCCATAGCACAAACTCTGACTCTGTAGCAGAGCAGGTGAAGTGACCGAAAGGAAGGTGTTGCTTATAGTCAGATATTGTCATGTCAGGTCTGTCTATCAAGAGACGCTTACATGAGTGTGCTGTGTGTTTTAGATCAGTATAACACTGCTCTGTGGCTCTGTTCTGGGGTTCAGACTTGACAATCTGAGTGCACAAGATGTTGTCATGCCCTGGATGCAGTTGCCATGGTTACAGTGCAGCAGAGATGAGCCTGTCTCCAGGGTTACCCAAGTGGATGCACATGCAGGAACTGAAGGGGAACCAGAAAATACCTAAAAAACAAATAATGTGTCTCAGAATCTGTGATTTTCACTCTCTCTCTCTTCCACACACACACACACATACAGCTGTTAATCTCATTCCAGTAAGCAGACTGAACTGGCTCAGAGAGGTAATCTGCAGAAAACCTGCTTTTTGGACACACTGGGACAGCTGGCGTCAAACGCAGCCAATATACACACACACAAGCACTCTCGTTTTTCTCATCCCTCTTTTTACAGTATGTCTCTCTGCTCTCTTTCGAACACAAATACTGTGGAGTGAATTCACTAAACGTTTTGAGTGTCTATTCACTTTTCCATTCACTAACCGCTCACAATCCAAGTTAACCAAGCAGTATCTGTTGCCATGAGTATTTAAATAAAGTCATTATCATGTCAGCGCAAACACAAACTCTTTTATATGCTAATTAAACTCTTTGCTTGCCAAAAAAAATTTAACATGATGCAAATGCAGCCTATGAAAAGCAATACACAAATTAGCATTTTATACCAATTGTGGCTGCAGTCATACATCAGAATGATGAAATGATAGAGATGAGCTGAAAACTGGGCACGTGTCCAAAGCTCTGTGCAGCTGAGAGCGCTCTCAGCATTTTAAAGAGCATATTCAGGTGGCCGTTGTAGTCTTGTAGGCTGCTGCATCCTCTTCAACGTTGCATTTAAATCCATTCTGTAATAAAGGGAACTGCAGCGTGCAAATTGCATTCAGTACTCATTTTTGGCCGTTAGTGCAGTTATACGATTTGCATAATTCCTTCACTGAATCGGCTGCTAAAACAAAGCAGATTTTGCATGCAAATAAACATTGCTATGAGCGAAAACGAGAGAGCACAGAGAGCAAATATAGAGTACCACAGTGCAAATTGGTCCCCAATCTAAAGTTTGACCATATAATTGGCATAGATAGATAGATCAATAGATAGATGTGTTTTCCATTTCAGTGTAACTCATTCATTTTTTTCATCTTCCCCCAAACTCTTTCTCACACACTGTTGCTCTCACTCGATGGACCAAGTCATCCCATTTACACCTCCTGCCCCTTTAGGTTGCCATGGTAACAGCCTGTGTGGTGCTAGAGACGGATTGGTTGCTGGGGGCAACATGCTTTCCAATCAAACCTGTTACTGGGGTCCTGAGTAACAGCCCCTCCCCCCCACCCCGACACATGAAGAGAGGGGTGATGACTGAAAAAGACAAAACCAGAGAATGCGCATTTGGGTTAGAGGACCATTTTGGGCTCTGTTCCAAAACCAAGCAAACTGTCTTGTTGTCTGCCTTATAAGGCAACATCTTAACTGATACAGATACTCATAAGTGAATGAATAGCATGATGCTTCAAGTGCAGAAATCTCAACCCACTGCGTTTATGTTGCTAACCTGGAGCACATAAACTCAAGTTTTAGGTAGCATATTGGTATATTTGTATCAATAGCCAATAATACATTGAATGGGTTAAAACTATGGAGTTTTCTTTTATGCCAAAAATCTTTAGGATGCAAAATAAATATCATGTTTCATGAAGATTTTTTGTAAGTTTCCTACCTAATTGTCTTTTTTTTAACAAACATGCATATTCGATTAATAGTATGCAATACTAAGAACTTTATAAAGGTGATTTAGATTTTTTTGCACCCTCAGATTCCAAATTTTCAAGTCTCAAATATTGACCTAACAGACCACACAACAATACATCACCACACATTTATTTAGTTTTCAGATGTTATATGAACCTCAATTTTTAAAAAAGACTGACACATATGGCTGGTTTTGTGGTTCAGGGTTACAAATATAAAGAACACTGTAATGATAACTATATTAGCGTCCAGCAAGCCAATTGAGCCAATTGTATGTTTATAATGTTTCTGAGCACGCACTGCGACTTTAAATGCATGACAAGTAGAATGGATTCTGATTGACTGTCAGTGCTTCTAAAATAAAAATGATGTGATCATTTACTGTATTTAACACACACACACAGACACAATAATAAAAACACTAATAACGCAAAATGAAATATACAGTAACACCATGCAATTAAAAAGTGATCTGTCCAACAGTAATTTACAACACCAAAAGATATTCTTTTAAGTTGCGCCTAGAACACCTAATCTCAGGGGTGTTGAAAACATGGCTGTTTTGAATGAAAAACAAAAACCTTTTATGTGCTTGGCCCATTCAATTTACAACAACAGTGTCTTGGAGCCTAAAAAAAAAGACGTGTTTCAGTGTTTTGGAGCTGCCATGGCAAATGTTCAATCTCCACTCATAAAAAAGAAACAGAACACACAAAAATTACTCAAAGTATATATGTATATATATATATATATTTTTTTTACTGTGATGTAAAACTTTAAGGCTAATCAAACGCGCCTGCCAACTAGTTGCATTAGCAGTGAACAAACTGTTACGCAGATTGCTATGCAAAAATCCACCTTTGAGCAAATCATTTCACATACGAGAAAACATTATGCTGCCTAGTTTATATTCATGAGCCAAGCAGAAATAGTTTTTAACCTGTCCCCCACTTTTCAGATCATCTGTTTAAATCCATTCTGTACACATATTCCCCACTAAGAGCAGAAAACGTGAAAAGAGCGTGCAGGTTTCATGTGGGCTGTCACATGAAAATCCCAGTCAGAAATGACATGCTGAAATGGCTGACAGTAGACAGGAGCAACTGTTAATCATACTCAGAGACACAGCGCCACCTAGCCACAACAGCACACACTGACAGAGACACATGTGACTGAATCACACACACATGCGCGTGCACACATGTTTACACACACTGTAGAATGTGCAGCGCTGCACATAGCAGAGCACAACATTAAGCACTTAGTGGTTAGAGAACCGGTCCAATTAGGAAACATATTTCACCGCCTTTATAAGACTGACAAACACAACATCATTGCTCAGATTGCCACATGTGTTACTAACAGCCCAGCAAGACAATCACACTCACTTATTTACCATTCCACACTGACTGATTGTTACGTTTGGTAAATTCCAAGACATCTCACTGTCACATTATTTATTAGAAAAGCATCCCGTCTGCTTGGGTGAATCCAACACAAACATCAGGAGCAGGGACACTGCTGGCCAAATGGGTGCAAGCAGAATAGCATTATTGTGCCCCCTCCCTCAAAAAAAAATAAAATAAAATTGTGGCCCTAGACAGAAACAAGCCTATATGATTTTATTAATACAGAGTGATTGATTTTATGGTCTCAAGCATTCAGAAATGACACAAAACATCTACATTTTTGCTGAATACATAAAATAGGCTGTAGCATTTCTATTACAAAAAGGTTGCCAAATTTAAAAAATAAATAATAAATAAATTAAGTGGATATTTCAATTAAATCTTTGGCTGATATTAAACAAAGACTAGATCGTCCTGTAAATCAAGCAACAGCAATTATCAGTTTTTTGGTGCCCTTTGCAGGCATTGTATTACACTATGTATTTTTACAGTGTTATTCAATGAAACCATAATTAAACCATATACAATATATTGCCTCATTGTTTTGTTATATACGTATTGTTATATAATACATTTTACATCATGGAAACTGCAAAGTCAGATTGTTGTTGGAAATTGAAAATTGAAATTGAAGCACCCAATTCACGTCTGGCTTTTTTTTTTTTATCTTATTTATTTACGCTGATGTCTTTTTCCTGATAGAGCCTAGTTGTCCATCAATTATGATTATTTGTATTCAGCCGCAAACATAGGTGAGAGCGAGCATGCGCCGGCGCAGATGCGGGAATACTTGTGATGTGTGCTTATAATGCACTGCTTTCATCATAAAATACATTTTTTATAATTAGCATTTGAATATTTTGATTTTTATGTTTATGTATACATTTTTAAATAATAATAGAATGAAAGTTTTTTTTTGTTTGTTTGTTTTTAAGAATCTGGGATGGTGACCCCCTGGGAGCAGGTGCCCTACGCAGACTGCGTACTCTGCGTATAAGGATTCCACACCAGATTTAAATATCTTAAACAAAATTCATAACAAATTGTTGACATTCACATAGTCTCAACACAGTAATTCACAAAACTCAACTCATAATATGCGTTTATTTTTACCTCATTTGTTCAAGGACTCCCAAATGGCTCGTGTGATACTAACTTTGCACTGTAAAAACCTTTAATCGTTTAAAATATGCATACAACCTAAAGATTTTAATTAGCTGGCATAGAGCTTGAAGAGAAAAACATACAGAGCCTTTTAACACAATATTTCATTTCCTCTCAATGGAAACCACACACTGAACACACAGCAGCAAGCCCAGAGTCCTGATGAAACACTGTCCATCCCTGTCTCTCTTCTCATGTGATGATCACTCCTTATTAGAGCTGTTATGAACCTAGTGAGCTGCTTACCAAGACAGTCTTGAGGGGGTTTCTTGACAGGAACAATAATAGGCAATCTAATTCATGTGCTTTCTAAAAAATGAAAAATAACTCAGCTGTGTGACACCAACACTCATAAGGAAATGAAAACTGGAAGTGTGTGTATGTGCAGCTTCACAAACCAAAATCTGTTCCTCTAAAGATAAGAAAAACATCAACCTCCAACACAATGTTCATCCACTGAAGGAACAAAAAATGAGAGAGACACAAAAAAGACATGAAAAGATAGATGAAGATGAAATGGAAATAAACAATGGCTGCTTTGGAGACGCTACATCAGTGAGAGGAAGACTTGGAAAGAAAGAAAAGGACACAGGAGGAGACACTTTTCATCTGTTGTTCATGTCATGAGGAATGAGTGCAAAGATAAGACCAAAGAATAACAGATGCACAGATAGAGCGAAAGAGTCAGAGAGAGGGCGAGCGTAATGGATAGCAGATGTTAGAGACGTGGTCAGCGGGGAAATCTGCCTTTATGAGCAAATAATTCCATCATTTTTGTGAAAAACACAGCATTTTTACATTCTTCACATGTGAGTGGCCTTAATGACACAATTAAACATCTCTGTGTGTGTGTGTGATAATCACATGTGGAGCAGCTGTGTGGCATCCATTAGCACATTCTGTTATACTCCAATTAAGTAAATTTTATTTTTCTAATCAGCCAACACAACAGCATCAGCATCTGGAGCAGTCAGGAGTTTACGTGATGTTTGAGTGATGCACAACATATCGAGTTGATGTTCTCTGGAAAATGTCAACGTTTGAGGTACTGTAAGTTCAGCTAAAGTTTAGTCACATGATCTCAACATGGCGGCCTGAATTGATGGAGCAACCCAGCTTCTTCAACATGAGTTAAAGAGGAAAAAACTACATGTTAGATACAGATATGCTAAGAAACAAAAAATGCTGACTATAAGTAGATCAGAAACAGCACAGCTTGGCTTTGATATAACAAACAAAAGTCTGATGCTCACCAAGGCTGCATTTACTTGATCTAAATACAGCAATAACTTTTATACTGTGAATAATTATTAGAATTTAAACAATTCACAATGTTCTATTGTTACATATTTTAAAAAGTAATTTACCTGTGATGCAAAGCTGAATTTGAATCTGCATCATTTGTCCAGTCTTCAGAGTCACATGATCCTTCAGAATTTATACCAATTTGCTGTTTGAGACACATTTCACATGTCAGTCTGTCAGTCAATGAAAATGCATGAAACTATATTTAATGAGAAATATGCTGTAATTTTGTTAGTGGATCAGGGAGCGCTATTAATTCATTACTTGTTTATAAGCATGCATATGACTAGCATTTTGGTTGTTTATTAGTACTTATAAAGCACATATTAATGCATGATCATATTCTAGATTTACCCAATACCTAAACCTGACCACCACGACTACTTACTTACTATCAATAAGCAGCAAATTATTGAGGGAGAACTAATCGGATGTGTTACAGAGGATAAAGATTTTTTTTGGTTTGGATTGTTTGTTTTTTAATTTAGCATAATATGCTCTGGAAGATCGTTCACAATAAAATAAGGAACATGCATTTAAAAAGTAAAAATGAATAAATAAATCCTTTTAGAAGTATCATGTTCCCTTCCTTTTTCATTTGTCTCTTGTCTCCTTACTCTGTGGTTTATCTGGAGGTGAAAAAAGAGAGAGAATGTGAAGAGCATGCTCAGATTTCACAGTTCTTCTGATCGTCCATCATATTCAGAGACATGGTTTCATTATCTCAGACTCTCTCTCTCTCAGAGTGATAGAGCAGATAAACGAGTGCCGTGACACAGGGCTGACATTCCCTGAGGACATACACAGACTCAGACAGTGTGTGGTCTCGGCTCTATTGTGTTATCACAAGAATCAGTCTTTATGAGGCTCAATCATAAGCCATTGTCTGTGATTTTTCAGTCTGATTATTTGAGATAATAAATGGTCAGAAAGCTACCTTGATTGGCCGGTTGTTCTGAGAATCAATCAAGCATCTATGCTGATGAGCTCTAAAGATACATTCAGCTCTCTAAAATATAGGAGACAAAGAGGTTTTGTTTACTATAAGCATAGCAGTTTTGTCGTCAGCCAATTCAAATGCTTATTTAAATGAGTTTTTTTAAAGCAGAATTGATTTTGATCGGCTATCATGTTTTATGTTCTTTATATCATGTTTTCATTGTTCATCAGCTGCAAAAAAAAGTTTTAAAATTGATATCGTTCCTCTATGTCTGTAAAGACTGCTGCATGAGCATTCGGATTCATGTGCAAAGAACTTTATTTCAGTGGTCAACAGGCAGGGTCAAAACACAGGCAGACAGGTACAATAGAGGCAAGGCAAAATCGTGGTCAAGATACAGAAACAAATGGTCGAGGCAGACAGCGAACAATCACAGAGTCGGTGAACAAAACGAGTTCAAAACAACAAAGCAAATACAAGAAAAAAAAACGCTTAGTAGATTGCCGGTGCAAGTCAATACTTCGCATTGAACAGATGAAAATGAACCAGTTAAATAATTGTTGAAAGAAGGTGTGGTGACGGACAGAGAGTCTATGACCCAAGTCGGCATCTCTGAGGGTCATGCAACCACTGGTGGAACCTCCATGGTCGGGGTGGAACAGACCGAGGGTATTCGTGCTTGATCAAGAGGTTGTGCAGCTACCAGCGGAACCTCTGGAGAATCTACGGCCTCAGCCAATATCTCTTGAGGTGGTGCAGCCACTGGCAGAACCTTCCTGTTAGGGACTGGGCAGAGCAGGGGCATTCGGACCTGCATTGAGGGATTTTGAGGTTGTGCAGCAACCAGCGGAACCTCTGGTGGGGTTCTTCGGGGGTTGAGTGCAGCCACTGGCATAACCACCTGAGAGACTTTAGCTTTCGCCGTTACCTCTGGTGGTCGTGTAACGGCCGGGTTGACGGCTTTCTAGTGCAATGGTTCAGGGACGACAGACATCATGCAAGCTGACCTTATTTGAGGCATGACGGCTGTCTGGAGCGCTGACTTAGATTGAGACATGGGGGCCATTTTGGATGCTGACTCTGGCAGATGTGAAGCGACCATCTTGAACGCTGACCCGGGATGAGGTATGGTGGCTATCTTGTGAGCTGACTTGGACTGAGGTAAAGCGACCATCTTGTGCAACTGCTTTGTGCAGTGGCTCAGGTGTGGCAGCCATATTGTGCAATGGTTCAGGTTTGGCAGCCATCTTGAGCAGTGGCTCAGGTGTGGCAGCCATTTTGTGCAGTGGTAATGGTTGTAATTCTGGGGTAATGATCGCTGGGTGGTGGTCTCTCTGCCCATTGTTCCCATAGGGGGTCTCCTCCTTCACTTCTCCTAAAGTGAATGTGGATCCACAGTGCAAGAGAACAAGGTCAATCAATTCGGCCAGAGAAGAAGGTATGGTGACAGTCAACAGCTGAAGGTGATGATTGCTAAATGAGAACAGGTGTGGGTGTGCAGTGCATGATGGGAAATGAAGTCCATGGTGGAAGGTAAAGTGAAGCGAGTACCCTCTAGTGGCACTCTATGTGCTGAATACACTCTAATGTTTGTGTTGAACTGTTCTGGAACAGTGTTGTGAGTACAACTTGACCACTGATTTCTAGTTATGTCCTCTTTTTGGAAGAAAAATGTAGCAAAGTGGGGGTGTGATTAAACAAGCCATTTTAGGGGGGTATATATACGTTATAATTTAAATAAGAATATTTCTATGGTTTTAAGACTTTAGTCTGTGAAACTTTACAGATCTTTATGCACCAAGAGTCTAATATCTCATAAAGAAGATAATACAGGGAGAAACAACATGGGTGAGCATATGACAAAGTTACAATTTTTAGGTGTACTATCCTTTTAAAGCTCCAGTGAAAGCTGGTGTAGGCTTAGACTGATTTTAGTGTAAAAACATTATAGGGGATGAAGCAGAACTTGATATGTGCAATAATTAAATACTATTTTCAGGGTGAAACAGCTTCTGAATTGACTGTATTCCAGTTCATGGAATTGTCTGATCGGCGTAGCTTTGAGGATAAACTCCATCTTTGAGCGTTTCAAAACAGCTTAAACCTCCCAAATACATTCTCATCTTTCAGAGCACTTGGGACACACACAATACCCACAAAATCCTTGAAAATGGTGTCTCTGCCTTCGGGGCTTAAGAGGAGAGGAAAAGAGACTCTTTGTATACCATTCTTGGCTGATTAGAGGAAACATTCCCAGGATTCCTCAGTGGCAAGCATGGTTCCATCGCCGCTGGCAACATTCCTATGCCCACATTCATGCTTATGGATGAGAAAAGAAGAGATATTGTGAGAAATAAACCAATCTGCCACTAACAGGAATTCCGCGATCTATCAATAGACCTTTAAAGTGACAGAGAAAAGAAAGAGAAAACAGCTTGGAGCGCAGTGCAAAAAAGGAAAAATGTCCAGACAGAGCTGTAAGAACACCAGTGTATGACCAACTATTGAAGTATTCGAATAGTATTACTGAACTATTCAAAGCCCAGGATTTAAAATGTATGCTGATTTGAGATATTTTTCCAGAAGAAAAAACACTCTTACTGATCTATATGGCAACTCCAAATAAAAAGTAGAAATATCTTCGATACACATATCTAATGTGTCTTACAATGTCATTTATAATGTGTACATTGTCTTTTTTGTTTAATCGGTCAGATATTCACCTGTTCGTCCAGTTGTGCTGAGAATAATCAATAATGTCATAGGTAGTCATATATAGTAATTATATTAAAATTAAATATATTAAATTATATATTTAATAATTTTAATACATTACTTAAAATTATTTTCATGAAGAAAAGCATTCTAGCAGGCTGAACAAAAAGAAAAAAAGAAATTGCATTGTATCTATTGTATGTAATGAAGTTTTGGAACATGGGAGATGGTTTGTTGCTGTTCATAAAATACAGGTCAGCAATTAGACAGCATTTAAAAAAAATCTGAATCATTTACCATCATTACTAATAATCAGAAATGAACCAGAAAACATATAAATAAAGGTGACTTGACATCAGAAGCTGGCTTTAATTGTGACACCACGGCGTACAGCTTGATTTTGTTAAGAAACCTTCAGCCCAAACAGGTGGTAAAAACACAGCATCAATACAGCAACAGACTTGTCAGTAAAAAGCTTGTAACACTATCTATTCCTGACAGAGCAGAGAAAGGGAGGACGCGGCTCAATTCTACAGCCTGTCTCAGGAATACTGATGACGCAAAACCGAATAAAGACGAGGAGCATTGTTTCTATGGTAACCATCCTCCCAGTCTTATCCGGGGCTCTGACTATAGTGCCTCCCAGTTTGGAGCTTTTTTTCTTCTTTTTTCTCTCGATAAAAGAACATGGACCACCTGGAGGGAGACCACACTAGTTAGCAACTGAAGCAGTCAGCTAAAAACACGGTTCCCACACTTCGTTTGTAATTACCTGATTTATTTGATATTTTATTTGATATTTGAATAAAATATATTTCACAGTTAAACATATTAGGATACCACATATTATATTTTTAATGGGAAAAAAAAGATATATGACACAAACTTCAGAAAGTGCAAAAATAACAAGGGTTGCTTAAGGGTTCCCTAGTGAGATTTCAACCTGACATTTCAAACTAACATTGTAAAAGGTAAATTTGACATCTAAACAGCAACGGGAGCAACATAATGACAACATTACATAAGAGTGATGCCAAACCAATGGAGAAAATCACAGGCTGCTCTCCTCAAGCTCTACAGTGCTGCCAAGCCACACAAACACGGATCTCTGCCACGTCGTCTACCTCGCACTGATTATACCGAAAGAAAACACTGGCGAAGGCATCGCAGGTAAATTAAGCACATATGATGCCAACTGCTGCATTGCAAACCCAAATGAGATGCCAACCTCAGTGATGTAGAGCACTGTGTGCCAGTGTGGTCAGATCTGAATTACCAAGCCAGATGCAAACCATTACACCAAAGTCAGCGTTCTAAATTTGTTAAATACGATAAATGATTCATTTTAAAAGTTAGTGGGGTAAAGCCTCTTTCTGCACATTTTAGATCTCACAGTGGTTAATTATCTTGCTTTTGGTCAAATTCAGGCAGCATTACACAGAAAATAATTTATACAGCAACAATCTAATATCAATATACTTTCTCTCCATTTCTTTTTCTTTATTATTGAGCATGTTGAAAATTTTTAGAAGCCAAATAAAAAAAAAACATGCTTACATAAACCATATATGAGATAAAAAAAATTTTTTTGGAATGTATACACTAAACATTTACACTATTCAACAGTGAAAAGTAGTGATATATATAACTACATTTAATCAGAAATGGACTGTTTATTATCCAAATATCATAAATATCAAAGACATATGCAAATATCAAACTTTGATAGTTTGTTTTTTTTCCTCTTTTATAAGTTGAATACAAGCATCTGCTAAATGCATAAATAAACCTTTAACCCGATATTGTACTCTTTATACTGTATATTGCAGGCAGGACGGAATGGAATGTGATGTAATGTGAAAATACTGAGAAAGAGCCAAAGTTCCAGTCGCTCATATGTCATTGTTCCTTTCAACTCTGATAAACCCAGTGAAAACCGAAAAGAACAAAAACAGGCGTTCAGACAGAAACACTTCACAAACCTGCTGCTCAAAGCTCACCATCTGAAGAGCGATCAGGTGTTTGTGTGTAAAACAGTGAAGGACTCTTCAAGTTAAAGTGAAAGGCTGAAGACGGCTGAATGAACTTAAAAGGTTTTAGACTGACAGGAAAGTTAAAGAGTGAGGAGAAGACTTCATTAAGAATCTCATTATTTTTAATTGGCTTGGTTAAATGTATAGGAATTGGATGCCTCATCCTGTTTCTCTTTTCAATATCATTGCAAACTCACTGCTGCTCAAATACTACACTGTCTCAAAACTCGAAACATTTCGACAAATCTTGAGAGGCTTTTTGATGTTTCTCAAACATTATGGGTTTGTTGTAAACCTCTAACATTACATAATGAAGTGCAGTTAATTCAACTTAAACGCCATACAAACACAAGGCTGATCAAAGATGCGCAATCTATTTTTATATATTCATATTTTGAGAAATGAGAAATACAAAAATGAGAAATGCAACTCATAGGAATGATGTCACTAAAACTTGCAAACTAAATTATGAGTGATATATTCTTTTAACCCTTTAACCACCTTTATTTTGCACATACCTTTATCCGAACACACTGCTCAGAACAGTATCCCACAAAGCAATGCATTCTCTGCCCCAACGCAACATGCCCTAAATAATATTTTAAATTAGTATATGTGTGTCCTAAGCTATAGTATGTTGAAATAAGTATTCCAAAGGTACATGGACTACTAAGTGAAGATTTATTAAAAAATGTAGGTTGTAATCGGCAATTAATGGTTAATATTGACCACAACCTACATTTTTGAAGGAAGACACACAACTAAAATGTGTTTTATAAAGCATGGCATGCAACTGAGACAGACCATTAGGAAAGTCAGGTTTAGATAGGAGTTAATAATTAATATCGACAACATATTCCTTTCATCTGCAATAACATGGTGGGCTTTTATGTCAATATATGT
>JAUMHI010000054.1:20625799-20649644 GCA_032359435.1 Enteromius unitaeniatus | reverse complement strand
TAGGAGTTAATAATTAATATCGACAACATATTCCTTTCATCTGCAATAACATGGTGGGCTTTTATGTCAATATATGTTATTATCTCAATAACTTTTAAAAGTCAGTCTGTCCAAAAAAAAAAAAACTTGCATGGTATAGGTTAACCTCTCGTGATGGTCAACGGCTAAATGCACTTCTCCCAGCTCCGCTTTTACCACAGGTTTTACCCACAGGTTTGGATCAAGTCTGCCACCTGCTGTCCCAAAAAGAAACTGCTCATTTCAGACCACATTTAAAATGCATTACAGCCAATGTCTGTAACATTGATTTGAGCAACTAAAATAAATGAGGCTTATGTTTTAATAATGTATGCTTACTCCTGAAGATATATTTAGATCGCAAGTCATCATCTCCGTTTCCTGGGAGTCGCAGCAGGTGCCCGCAAGCCAAATCCCGCCTTATGATTATTAATAAGCGTTTCAGCACCCTAATAATACCTAAATTAGATTTACAATAGTTTAATAGCTAGAGCAATGCGATGTGGGTCTGCCTCCCTCTCTCTTTTAAGTAAGCCTTTGGCTAGTTGTTGACATCAACCTTAAACATTAGCATACCGCCCGCCCGTTTGTTGCGGGAGCACAAGCAGACCTTTTCGCGATGGTGTGAATAAAAAATGCAATGTTACCAAAATGTTTCGTTTTTTTTGACCTTGCATGAATGTCAACCTGTTGTTTAGGACTCCCAAAACCAAAACATGCACCTTTAATAACCCATAATAGCCCACATTAACTACATTTGTCTAATAGTGTATCGATGTTTTATAAGCATGGCTCACAAAAGTCACTTTCAAAATAAGCCTTGAACTAAGCAACCTTTCTCTTAGCAAACTGATTCAAGAAAACCAGCTTGAAACCGTTGAGAAGTCTGCATTGGGAATTCCCAAATTTCATCCACATGACCCACATTTAAAAATAAAATAGCACAGTACAGTACTGCAATTCTTAAATTAGAACATGCCACATTAAACACAGTTTACCCAATAAAAAAGAAAATCAAATCCTCAGGCCACTCCAACCCAAGTCAATTACAGGTAGCACAAGTGAGTACTATATTTAAAGTCTTCCAAGTGTGTAAAATATAGCACAATATTGTGGTTTTAAATTAGCAAAAATAAAAAAGCTACTCAAACAAATCACCAATTTGCATGATATTGCTTTTAATGGTGATGTTCATTGGAAAAATAGAGGACAATATAACTGTAAAAAGTATTGACAGCTTGAGATCCACTTCTTTTTTTTAAATATATATATATATATATGATTATGATCAGACACCTAGAGAAACACCATAGAGATGCAGCATGCAAGAAATTTAGATGATATGAGTCAGTCTGAAGGCTGGATTCACCAAAAGCTTTTAAAAATCCCCAAAACATTGGCCTGCAGTTTAAGCCTATATTAATACAAAGTGTTCTTTAATTGTCACATAAATGGGAACTCAAATGATCTTTATATTACCAAGAGTAAGCCAAGTGACCCATGACCATCTGGATGAAATGCTAAGCACCAATATCACATTCACAATTTTAGACCATGAGAAGATGAAGACAAGGACAGAGAAATAAAGTGGACAGCACAGGAACAACAGGTACATTTAGTGAAAGTACTTTTTGCTTGGTAATTTTTGCACTGCATTTCTTTTTATTCCACACAACACTGAACAAGGCCATGGAGCATCAGCAGAATGAATGAAGCATCTCTCCATTTCCATTCTCAATGCTAGAATAACTTGCATAAGATTAAAGGTGTTAGCATTTCAAGAGAAGCTAAATTATAAAAGAAGCCTATATGCCGAAAAAAAAAAGAAACATAATTTACATACATTTTTCATGTGACGGATTAATTTCTAATCCTATAAAAATGATGAACATCTTAATAGATACAGCTAATCAGGAGCCCGGGCTGTTAATTTGCATTGTCCCACTGAAATCTCCAAAGAAAAATAACATTAATGTAGATACGGCAGGTACAAATGGCATTGCGAGATGACCTCTCCTCATAAACTGATACGTGCTTTCTCTGATCAGTCTTAGTGTTTCACCGCAGGTCATTTTTAGGACAGCCAGAGTGAGAACAGATAACCTCTCCACACTTCAGATCACTGCTTGGTGTTTAGCTAGTGTGCAAATTTGATTGGCAGGAGGTGACCTGCTCACTGGGCTTGTTGAATGAGCAGGTGTGGCCGTAGACTAGGAGTTATATATATTAAGCATGGTTCACTTTGGGAACAGCAACATCTCATGTCGATATCGGGTCAGAAATCCTTCCTCCAGATTCTCACTCCCAGTTCTCCCACTCTTCATCTTCCAACTGGTCAAGAAATAAAATAAAGAAGATTGAATTTATTACTGCACCTGGTACTGCCATTCATCACAAATGAAGAGCACAAAACTTCAAGTAAAACTTTGGATTTAAATAGCACTTAATAATAAGTAACGTCTAGGACATAATATTTTTTTTTTTTTCAGTTTAAAACTGCAGTTGTGATTATAAAAAATAAATAAAAATAATAATAATAATATATATTTATGACTAATAATAACTATTATTATTATAACTAAATAAAAAGAATTATTATAATAAGAAATATTACCGCTGTAATAACATAATACCAATATAAAATAATAAACTTTTTTTTTATCTAAAACAATAGAATATAATAACAATATTGTTATTAATAGCTCAGACTCACAGCACTTGCAGAGATATAGCAGAAGTTACTTAATCAAGCTGTAGAAGTGCTTCATAGCTGAATCTGGTTTGCTCATTATTGATTAATTTTCCAACACAACTGAACACGGAGCTGAATAATGACACTTGTGTTATTAGAGCTGCTTTATAGCCTCATATATATGCATTATTTTTCTGTTCTTTTTCTGTTTCATGTTCGTATCGTAAAGCAGTATAAAAATAAAGATCACTTGACTTGTAAATGCTACAGCATCTTGATGACGTGTAGAAAACAGATAAGAGGCATGTTACTTGCACATCATTAGACTAATCTGTTAAAACCCTAACTTTGAACTGGCCACACATAAACATGCATCTTAACTCAGTGAAACAATTCTTTATCTTGTATGAAGGCATCTACCAAATGAAGAAAGAACAGTCTAAAGAAGGTCTAATCATTGCTAGAAAATATCAAGTATAATAATGTCATTTTTAAACATCTTTAGCATTTTGACTTGATTAACTGTCGGGAAGAACAAACCTCTTGTGTTGCGTCTATTTTAGACAAAGCCATCTGAACCTCCTCTTCAGTCATATCCAGATCAAAATCCTTCTCCCAGTCTTCACTCACATCTGTACTCGAACCTACATGTGCAGACATAACACCAGAATTCAATACTTCATTCATGTCATACTACGTGATCCAGTTTAAAAGCTTTTTTGGTATTATTATTGGGTTTTTTTTAGGTTTTATGCATACCTAGGCTGCATTTCCTTAAACAAAAATACAGCCAAATATTACCACAATTTACAATAACATTTTTATTTGAATACATTTTCAAACATAATATATTCCAGTAAGGCAAAGCTGAATTCTCAGGATCTCCTTCATTCCTGATCATTGACATTGAAAACAGCCGTGCTGCTTAATTTATTTGTGGATTTATTGATGAACAGAAAGTTAAAAGGAACTGCATTTATTTCAAATAGAAATCTTTTTGATCACTTTTGGTCAAATACAGTTTCTTTGTTCAAATATAGTTTCACCTTTCTTGCCGTTATTGGAGGGTGTGGATTTGCCGCTGTCCGAGTTGAGCTCAAACACCCGGAGGTCTTGAGCTACATCCTCTTTGGCGGTCTCTTCGCGCTGGGAGGGTCGCTCCTCTGGGAATGTCTCCTGTAGACTGGCCTCTGAGAGTTTCTGAGAGACCTCGTCTGCAGCGGGCGACGGCTGCGTGACTCTGATGGTGACGGAGTCCTCTTGATTCTCGATCTGGGTGGGGAAGCTGACGCTGTCGCTGCTTACGGAGGGAGTGACATCAGATGCTACGTTGCTGGTGGAAACCACCACTTGAGAGGGTGAGGAGCTTTCAGGGGTGGCCTCTATCGTTACCGAAGGGACACATGCTTCTTCGAGAGGTGGCGTGAAATCTAAGCGAGATGAGGATGTGGCCCCGAGAAACTCACCTAGAGAGAGAGAGAAGAGATAGTGATTAAAGAACACAAAGGCTCTTAACAGGAATGTTAAACTTTGTTAGTATCCTTGACACCTTCTAATAAAAATCCAAACCAACTGCACTAAATTATGCAAATTTTATTCAAACCTTCTTCATCCTCTTCCTCCCATCCAAGACTCTCAGAATGATCCGTCTGCTCTGCTCTCTGCTTCAGCGCTACTCTCCTGGCCTCCTCCTACAAACACACACTTTTTAATAAATAAGGTAAAAGATGCTGTGCATTTTTATACATATAATCACATTAAATGGGTCTGTACGACCACTTAAAATGTCCCTATGTATAACATTTTAATTGATGTCCTTCAAGAACATACAGACATAGAAATGTTTTACTGAGCAGCTTTTGTTATTTACAGAAAGTTTAAGAAGTCACAAACAGAAAATGTATTCATTTGATTTGATTACTTTGGTTTGATTCATAATTATTTTCAAAAACAGATTAAAGGGTTAGGTCCAGCCAAATGAAAATTCTGTCATTAATTACTCAAGCTCATGTTGTTTCAAACCCGGAAGACATTCGGAAGACATAAGTCAGGGGAGAAGAATAGTTGAGTAAATTATGTTATTTTAGTTTTCTTTGTGCAAAAAAAAAAAAAAGTAATCTCCTATCCTCTAAAAGTGAAGTTGAGCCACTGATCCCACACAGACTGTTTTTCTGTTTTTACTACTTTTCTGAACCTGGGATCAGTTCAGTTGTATTGCAGTCTATGCAGGGACAGATGGCTCATCTCATCTGTGCATATTTGTCTGTTCCTTTAAAAAGAACGGCGTCCCTCAATGCTGTTTATACCAACTGCATTGACATACTTCACCAGCAGATGGCGCTACCACGTCACTCTTTAAATGACTGTTATGAATGCATGATTGATACCACACCTAGAACAAACATGAAACCTCAACAAAAGAAAGTTTTGCGCTGTTAAGTCTCCTGTGACTCATAATGACAACACTGTGCTGTTTGAGCGTCTGAGCCGTGTGTCTTCAGATAAGCTCTTAAGCCTTATTTCAACTCAAGGGTCAGTATTAGACACAGATCTGCTGTACCTGCTCCAACTGGAACACTTTATAGAAGTACCGCTGCCAGAACTCTGAATGAGCCACTGCTGCCGGCACCTGACATCAACACAAGCAAATTAATTCGTTTATTATGTTCTTATGTGGTCAATAAGAAAGGAAATTCTAGGTTACATCCTACCATTTTAGCATAAAGAGCTCTTATGGCAGGGCTGTTGACCAGCAGTTCAGAGATCTCGGCTTTCCTCTCTTCCAATGTGAAACTGGACAACCAGGCATCAAACTGCTGTGGAGGGCCTGGAGAGGAAAAAACATACATGGAATACACAATAAAACAAAAAAACACATCCCTGTTTGAGATACAGAGAAAGCATGAAGCATTTACACACCATCAGGCTCATTGCAGTATGTAGCGGGGTCTGCTTGAAGACTGTAGAGTCGAGCCTGAGAGGAAACGCAGAAACTGAATTTAATTATACATGTCAATATGTATGCATGCGCTTATCCTACTCTTTATTTATTTGTTATTTCTGGATGTGGCTGACCTTGCTGCTGTCATACACCTCTGTTGTACCTGCCGGAGTGGCTACCAGCGTGATGACATCACAGTCGATGGTCTTGTCTGGGGGAGGGGCCAAAGTGTCTGTGATCACCCCCAGTATATTTGAAATCCCCTTCTTCACCTTTTCCGTGGCCTCTGATGAACTTTCAACCTAAAAAAGCAAAGTAGCGTATAAACTATCATTTGTGGTTAGGGTTTGCATCTATATGAACTAAACCAAAGGGATGATATGTCTAGCGCTGAAGACTAAACAAGGTAAGACGGTAAGCATTCCTTACTGCTAGTTTGCTCTTAATGGCATTCGCTGTTGCAACAACGGAGCATGCTGTGTCATGTTGGACCACACTGGAGAATTCTGTCAGGTCCCGTTTGATAAACTCATATGCCTCAGATGACTGTTAAGACAAAACAATCATTTAATGATTAGTATTCATACAAATATGAATGCTATGAGCACTTAAATTCATTTAATGATATATTAATTCAAATAAACATGAAATATTCATAGAATTAAGATAAACAAAAGGCTAAATGGTTAAAATATTAATGTAAATAATAACTGTATGATTAATTGAACACTAATGTTACTTTTAGTTTTTTTAAATTCTGATCTAAAAAATAATTGTTAAATATTCATACAAATTAAGTTTAATATAAAGTAACAAAACACTGAAACCAAATGTAATAAAAGACCGATTCCTTGGCAACAAACATTTTCATTCAGGAAACAAGTGTACTAATTATGACTACATGCAGTTATCAGAAAATGATTTGATTTATATTTGACTACACATTAAAAATCCGGGAAGTATTTTCATCTAAACACTGTTTCAGAATGAAACACAGGTTAGGAAATAATAATTCATATTATTAAATAAGTATTTAATATTTATGTTGATTCACTCACATTATTTCGCTGATAATGCGTGATATAATTTTTGGATCAATCATTGCTTTCCTAAAACATTTCAGCGTTATTCATATGATATATAACCTCCCCACTGTATCTGATCTGGATTGGTCTCACCTTGTCTTTGACGGCCTGGAAGCTCTGTGTCAGCCAGCCTCCCCACCATCCTCCTTCCCTGTGATTATCACACCATTCAAATATTTAGCAAACCATCACAAATGATTCATACGGTTAACTAGTATCCTTTGAGCTCTACAAAACATATGTCTGCGTTGTCGTTTAGGGAAGCATTTGTCTTTTTAAATGTCTTTTCCTCCGGTCAGATTCTGGCACTTAAGCTTCATTAATTATAACTTGATTATTTACACACTGTCAATAAAATAAACAATGTTATAACATAATTCTCAAAAAAACAATTAGATTTGATCTCTATAGTTAATGTAACTCTATATATTGAAAAGTACAGAACAGGAATAAGACATATAATCGATCATCAATCAATCCTAATGTGTGTGAAGAGTCTGAGGAGTCCAGCTCAGTCTGGAAGCATCTGTGGCATACGAGCTTTATCAGTCCTTCATTTCAATATCTGACCGTCTCATTTCACCCCTACTGTCACATACATGCCCTGTTTGTCTTATATTGCATAGGTCTACACGTATATTATTGTTAATAACGATGGCTGTAACGTGTGTTTTGTTCATGACTGTTTTTGTTTGTTGTAAACAAACCCGTCTGACTTCCTCCTTCACATCCGCCAACAAAACTCCTCATTTAAAAAGGTCATAAACATCTCTTTAATCAGGATATGCACTCTCTAGAGTTAAATTAATGTTGCTAAATGACAACATATTATTTATATCGTGCATTAAAACGACAAAGTGAACATTTACGTGCTGTAAACTCACCCGTCTGCCATCTTCAGCGCATGACGACATCAGTATGGCCTGAACTCTGACCTCACCAGCGCGTCAAAATAATATTCATAAACACGGAGTTAAACAAAGTCAGGATAATTTATTACTAAGTTTTAAAGTGACATAAACAATTAACGTGCGCTACAAAGAGAAAACGTGCGTCGTATAGTTAGTTAGGATATTTTTACACTGCGTTGTAAGGCAACCGCAAAGGATCAAGATTTGTGATGAAACGCGAAAACGCATGTCATGTTATTAAATGATCCCGCTATGTCTCTGACGGGCTGTAGGTGCCGCTAAAAGCAATAATCTCACACCACAATAAACTAATTTGCATTGATTAAATAAATGCCGTATTAAATGTGTGCGAGGGAAAAAAAAGTCATATTGTTCTCTGACTTCGTCTCACTTTATATTTTAGGAAATGTAAGAACTATACATAAATATATCACTATTCGTTTACTTGTAAAATGTATACAAATATCTTACATGCATCTTATATATTAAAATAAATATTTATACTAATGATGTAAAGTACTATTGCCATATTTCACATGCTTTGTATATTTCTCATCTTTAAGTAAATTAGCCATATTTATAGAATAATATATATATATATATATATATATATATATATAGTATATAGTATCTTGTTTTTATAAATAAGTAATATTTCTATACTTTGCTTTTTATAAGGTTTAGAACGAAAAATAAACATATATAGGGGATTTACATGAATTTTTCTGTTCTCTAGGATGATGAAAAAACATTATAGTTTTAAAAGATATACAATATCCTTAACTCTTTTTCCATTCGTTTCTCTTTTTTAAAACTAAATGTTACATTTACTAGAATTTTGGGCTTCATTTGGTCAGAATCTGGATCTTAGGTAGCTGTCTCATAGTTTAGGGGACTGGGGAAAAACAATATAAATGGTCTCATGGGAGAGAGTTTGTCTCGTCACTGTTACACATAATCAAGAAATGAATTTGCTCATAATGGAATTGACACGAGGAGTTTATCACCTCATTAGAATTCAGAACAGCCCATATGGATTGAGTCCTAATGGGAGTGCTTAACTACACACCTGAGGCCCCGGACCCCTCACATTATATACACATGTGACCCCCGTCGCAGCTGTGTTTTGCTTGTCACTGAGCGTCTGACAGGAAGTGAGGTTTAACAGGATGTCACCGGGTCAGTGTTGCCGTCGGGTGAGCACTGCCTCTCTCTTAATTGAAGCCTGTTCCACAATATGTCCTCCAAATGCTCCCCAATCCCACTAATTGGGACCTTTGGTTCCCTAATTAACTCTGTCAGTCTGAATCTGGGGCCGCAGAAGGTGTTTTCATGTATTGATTAGATGATCCCGCTATGTCACATTCAGAACAGATTGCAGAAGTATCATTGGGCACAAAAACACAAGAAAGAATGAGATTTCATGTAACCACTTACAGGCTGGATAGTTCAATCTCAGACAGATTTGATCCGTCTGTAGCTATATTAGCAACAAAGAGAGTTAATACACTGGGAAAAGGGTAAATGAAAACGTAACGTAAAAAAAACAATGTCATCATTTACTTTGGCTTATATGGTTCCAAATGTGGATGACTTCTATACATTCAAAAGATTCCTCTAAAACAAAATTCAGTTTTGCTTTAGAATTAGTTACATTTTAAAAGTATGTATTCAAAAGCAAGTAGTTTTAAATTGTAATAATATTCCACTGTTGTAAACAAATAAACGCATTTATTTATATATATAATAAAATTGCATACTATATGTTTTCGTAACCAAAACACTAAGACAAAAAAATAAGAAAAACATTTAAAATATTCTTTAGCAAAAAATTGGTGTGTGTGTGTATATATATATATATATACTTTATATATATATATATCTTTCAAAAGCATTGGGAAAAAATCTAAATAATCTATCATAGTTATTTTAAATGTCTTATTTATTTAATTAAAAAATTGAAATTCAATTATAGTAATATTTATAATAATTTTACAATTTCACTGATAATACAGTATTTTTAACAATTAAATACATTTATTTGATAAATATGGTTTGCAAAGACATTTAAAAAGTCTTATTGCATAAACTTTATGTAAAACAGTTATTTTAAATTGCAATAACACTTCTGAATATTACTGTTTTTTTATATTAAAGACACAAACCAACAAAAAATAATATACAGTGCATGGCATAAAAGACTATTTTCAAAAATATATTAGAAAAACCTACATATGTTCATATGCTTGCCTATGTGTCTCTAAGTTTGCCTAACAAGCATTCACATACAGATACATCCCCTGCTGTTATCTCTATGGACCGTTACCATCTGCCCCCAATCAGGAAACACCAGCTTTGCACAAGTCAATGTGTCTAATTATCCCTGTGCAGCAGGCCGGGCCACAGCTCCCAGTAATCCCCACAATGTGTTCAGCTTCCCATACCCACCTGTGCCTGGGACCTGGAAGGGGGGCCCCGACTCAGGGGGGCCACAGGGACACGGGGACCCACAGAGGGAGCTTCTTCTCCAGGCAGGATGGCAGCTGCCTCCCCCCGCTGGGACGTTCACCAGCTGACTGTGAGCAGGCCCCTGACAGGAGCTCTTTAGCGCTGTCAATGGGCCCATAAATAAGGAGGTAAGGGCCTTTGTGTTGGCGTTGGAGTGTCAGGGCCCTCTGCAGGCCGACCGGGCCGGTTACTGCATCGAGAAAAAAAACACAAAAAGAGGGGGCTGTGTTACGGGCTGCCCCCTGCACCCTCTCTTTGTGCTCGGAGCGAGTGCTATTGTCTTCCTCCATTTAGGGTGAGAGAGAGAGGGAGGAGAGCAGAAGAGGAGAGGAGACACATCTCTTCATCTCCCCTCTGATCTTTCAGTTGTCGGCCCGGGATTCCTGTGAGGAGAAATGTGTATTTTTCACGCTTGATTTAGCTCTTGAGAAATACAGTCTCAAACTGTGTGTGTGTGTGTGTGTGTGTTTATAAAAGGATTTCGCACAAATGAAGATTTCAAGTACAAAACGCTTTAGATTGCAGCATTTTACATCCAGAGCATTGGCACAATTATTAAACACCATTTCAAAAATAAAGGTTCCTTAATGGCATTTATGATTCTAATAAGAACCTTTAACATTTCCATTCCGGAGAAGGCTCTTTGTATTTTAAAAAGTTGGTCTCAAAAATTGTTACTGAAATAGTTCTGATTTATTCCTCTCAAGAATGCCCTGCCTGACTTCTAGTGCATTAGGGTAAACTTGAACTTCATTATGAGTCAAAATTCTGTTCAGAGGTCACTGACGGCATGAAACTGATAGCTATATTGCACTTGTTTCTGAGCATGGTGAAGCTATATGCATTTATTTTACATGCTTAAATTAAATGCAGAGTAAATTTAACATTTTTATCTTATTGACTGCACACACCCTTCGAAATTTGGGGATGGTAAGATTTTTTTAATGCTTATTAAGGAATATATTCTGCTTAGCAAGGCTGCATTTATTTGATCACACGTACAGTAAAACGAGTAATAATGTGAATGTCCGATGAAGCAAAGCTAGATTTTCAGCATCATTACTCAAGTCTTCGTTGTCACATGATCCTTCAGAAACCATTCCAATATGCTGATTTGCTGCTAAAAACATGATATACTATTATTAAAAAACAGTTCTGCTGCTTTATATTTTTGTTGAAACCATGATATGCTTTATTCAGGATTCTACCATTAATAGAAAGTGTAGAAAAACTGATTTTATTTTAAATAGTATTCTTTTGAAACATTATAAATGTCATTTTTGATCAATTTAATGCAACCCTATTAAATAAAATTATCAATTTCTATAAATATTCAAAAATAAGAAACCAAACAGTGGAATTTGCTACCAACATAATACATTTCAAGGTGCATTTAGTCACTTTTATTAGTTCTGGTTTATTTCTGACTCCATTATTTTATACCTTCATTTCTAACCATTGGTCATATCAGAAGATCCAAAAAGTCAAATGATCTCTCCAGCTAACAAATGATGGTGTGCACAGCTGTCAGAGCCTCTCATGAAAACGACTCCCAGCAAGGACGGCCTGAATATGATCACAGCTTTATTGGACAGTGACAAATCTTCCTACTCTAACATGAAAAGAAGCGCTGGCCGTCCCCTGCGTGTGCTGCACAATGCTGACGCGCCAACCTGGCGACAGCTTGCGTCTCTGTCTCTCTGATTGATGGGTGAGAGTAGGCCCCGGGCTCCGAGCGGTCTGGCTGCCTTTCTTTTTCGTATATTAACTAGTCTTGGTACAGATGGTTCAGTCCAAAGGCAGTGTTTTATAGCAGGCAGAAATGATGCCCATGTTTGTTAGCATGTGCTAAAAACATAAACATGGTGCAGGCAATATTGCGGTAATGGTGCTGGATGAAAACATATGGACTCATTTTATATTCATATATATCATGAAACACATTGACACATACAAACATTGACACATGATTTCAGAACAGATGAGCAGCTGCTTTTTTTTTTTAGCTTTATTTAAATTAAGATGGGTTGTAACACTTTTGTACCTATTAGGTTCAAATATGTACACTTTAAGTACTAATATGTATCTTTAAGGTACCAAAATGGACCCTTTGGGAACAAACATGTACCTTTTCAAATGGTACCGCCCCAGTGACAGCTTGTGTGCCTTTATTTCTGAGAGTACAGGGTGAAAAAGTACTAAAATAGGGTTATTGACAGAGTTAAAATCTACTCTGAGTAAAATGGTGCATTGTTTTATATAGTTGCAATTCATACTACAGTAAATAAAATAAAATAAAAATACAGACCTTGATGTTAAAGAATTATATATATATATATAATTTTGTGTCAATTTAATTTATAATCTATGTAATCGTAATCTTCAAATATTATTTATAATACATAGAATTATTAGAATTGTGAAATAAAATGTGTTGAACTTAAGTCAATAGATCTAAATAAGTAAAGTGTGATGCTTGCAACACCAAGGTCATGGGTTTGAGCTTGAATGAACTTTCTCTTAGTTTTAGTCTCTTTTGCTAAAAGTTTCTCTCGAATACTTAAACATGACTGTTTTCCTTAAACTAAGTGCACTGAAATATTACAGATTGTTTAAATAATCAAATAAAGACACTGAAAAATTGGGGCATTTTTTCATTATAATAATAGATGTTTAATTTAAGAAACAAAACTATACGTTTTCAATTGCCATTTTGCTACAAAGAACATACAAGCACATGTTCAAACAGTGACTATTTAAAAACGCTACAAAACATTCTTTGATATAAAAAATAGCAGCAGCTTGTTAGAAAATAAATTCTGTACAGGGCATTTACAAAGTTTACAACACATCTAGAAACTCATCCAGATGCTTTCAGTTCTCCTTAAGTCCATATTTTAACTTTGGCCTACTCCAGCCTGGAACCTGGCCCTCGCCTGAATCACTTCCCCATGGAGAGGCTGTGCAGGCTGGCTGTGGAAGCAGGGAGAGGCTGGCAGAGAGAGCAGGGGCAAGGCATGCCGGGGAAATGCCTGTAGCTGCTGGAGAGATGCAGAGGGTCTTTCAGCAGGGTGGAAAGAGGTGGTGCAGGGAAACCCAGATACCCAGCCGAGGGTGACGAATGAGGGGCTTGGGCCACCGCTGGTGCGTGCTGGGAAGTGCTGCCCACCAGAGAGTGCAGAGATGGGGCAAGCGAGAGCAGAGGCAGCTGGGATGCCGGAGCAGCCGAAGTTGGTGGTAAAACCCGTCTAGCCGAGTGACTCTGACTGCTGGCTCCATAAACATCACCTACTAGCTTCTTCATCTCCTCCAGAGAGCTGGACAGCATGAGGATGTAATTTCTAGCAAGGAGCAGGGTGGAGATTTTGGACAGCTTTCGTACTGATGGGCCCTGTGCGTAGGGCATTACCTCTCGGAGCCCGTCCATGGCCTGGTTGAGGTCATGCATGCGTTTGCGCTCGCGGCTGTTCACTTTGAGTCTTAGATCTTGCAGGTCATCTTTGGAGAGATCAGCCCGTGGGCAGCTCTTTCCGCCAGATCCAGTGCTCTGTGGTGTTTTTTCAGACCTGGGAAGTCCCGTTTCTCTGTCTGCGCAGTACGCTTGGAACACCTTGTTGGAGAAAAAGCTGGAGTCCACTACCAGCTCGGGTGAAGAAGACCGACTGCATGTGGAGCTTGCATCAGAATCCATCTTAAAGTTGTTTCCGCAAAGTCTTGGTTGAGAACTTGCGATCTTCTCGAGAACAATCCAATTGCGCAAACTTTTTCTTTCAAAAAGTCAATCTAAGAAGCAGCTTCTATTTCTGAGATCTCAGTTCGTAGGTCTGCAGAGGGAATAAGTGTGTGTGTGAACACTGAGAGAGCTGTATTTATACTCCTCAGCATCACAAAGACACAATGAGACGCATAATGTGACATTAGGCTCAGAGCCAATGACAGAGGGGCCACACTTTCACCCCCACACACCCCTTCCCTGCCCCAATAGCATTGTATACACCCCACCTCCACAAAACACACATATGTACACTGACACACAAGCTGCAACAGCTATGCACATGTATGTTAAAAAACACTTGGACCTTGCGTTTTCAATGGTTAGCATACAATCTAAATGAAGTAAAATATGGTCACGTGATTACATGTCACATAGTACTGGTTTTATCTTTTTTACAGAATGTGTTAGGATTGTCAGTTATTAGCTTAAAAGAATCACAATGAATCTCAACATATAAGATCAGGGCACATTTTACTCCAAAATCCAGTGGGAGGAGAAAAATGCTAAATAAATAAATAAAGACAATAATCAGCCATCAACAAAGAATAAATACTTTTTTGGAGAATAAAAAAAAAAAAAGAAAAAAGAAAGTAGTTTCATACTGATGGTAATCTGAAAAATCCTTTTTTAACTTGGATTTATTTATTTTATTCATCTTTTCATGTATTTATTTATCATGGGAATATTTGGTAACACTTTACAATTATGTCTCATTATTTATCTTCAGTTAATGCATTAACTAAAAAGAAAGTTCAGACCACTTATATAATATAATATAATAAATTATTCTTCATTAGAAATCAGTGGTTCTGATGCACTACCGTAATGACACAATGCTGAATAAAAAATAGAAATGTCCTAAATTAAATGTGAAGATCTGAGAGAGAATCATCTGTACAAGCTGTTTATTGGTTTGATGTTGGTCATGTTCTTGACATGTTTTATGAGATTCACTTAACAATATATCTTCCTCTCTTTCTCTGTGAGGATTGAACAGGATGCTTTAAGGACAGTCTGGGTAGACTTTAACTTGGCTCTAAAGACACTGGCAGGCTGAATTCCATTAGACACTATAGAGGGTAAGTGCCTGTGAAAAGCCCCTGTGGAGGGCAGAGGAGGAGCAGTGAAGAAAGAGAGAGTTTTTACTATAACACACTGTACGTGTGCGCATAAAAAAATATTTTTAATCTAAAAGTAATGTGTATAATTTCAATTTATACCAATGGATTCAGATTTTAAATAAATATTCAAGAGAAAATGTACAAGTATATATACGCACAAAATGAATCATTCACTCCTGAAATGTATTAATATTTCAATATTTGCATGTGTTTTTGCATGTTAGCAAAATGCTAATACACAAAGCAATTATATACATTTTCTTAAAGCAATTATACAAAATGTATTGTTTTCCAAAAGAAAAAACTACTAAATGTTTTCAACATTAACAAGAATAAATGTTTCTTGAGCAGCAAATCAGCATAATAAAATAATTTCTGAAGGATGATGTGCAACCCAGGCTCATTGGAAATACGTGCCTCTTCATACATTTCTGCAAAAAAAACTGAAAAAGCGTACCTATAAATACGAATCGCTGCAGTTTTCAGTAATGAACACTAGAGGCAGTGAAACTTCAACGTTATGTTATGACTTCAAAACATTTTAAACATCCTGCATGATTTGAAAACTGATACTTTTCCAGTTCAGTCAGTTAACTCGGTAGCTCGTGATATGTGCCACAGTTACATATTAACGCGTGTTTTAGCGCCACTCTCTAGACATTTAATTTTGAAACTGGTGAAATGTGCAGTAAGGTACATAATTACGGGTTGCAGAAATGTATCTAAAGACATGTATTTCCAATGAGCCTGGGTTGATCATAAGACACTGAAGACTGGAGGATTGATGCTGAAAATTCAGCTTTGCCTCACAGGAGTAAATTACATTTTCTAATATATTCAAACAGATAATTATTTTAAATTGAAATAATATTTCTGTTTTTACTGATTTCTTTAATCAAATAAAATGCAGCCTTGAGGAGATTTATTTCAAAAGCAAACTTTTCAGGCATTGGAACTTAAAATGAATAGAACTTAAAATGAAAATTCATTTACTCACCCTCAAGTAGTTTTAAATCTGTATGAATTTCTTTGTTCAGCCAAATACAAAGGAAGATATTTTGAAAAATTATATTTAAAAATATAAAAAATATATTTAATATTTTGGTCACCATTGACTTCCATAGTATTTTTTTTTCCCCTACTTCAAAATATCTTCCTTTGTGTTCGGCAGAACAAAGAAATTCATAGGTTTGGAACTACTTGAGGGTGAGTAAATAAAGACAACATTTTCATTTTGAGTAAACTATTCCTTAAACAGATTTTAATCATTATTATTTTTCATTGTATGGAACATTTCAATTCTAAGTCTCCAATAACATTATCCTGGTTTGGAAGGCATGAGAATAAGTAAATAATGACTTGATTTTGAATGACTTGAAAAATGATTTTCATTTGTGCTTGAACTATCCCTTTAACTACAACACCATAGAAAGCAATGAGTAAAAGTGGAGAGAGCAGAGAAAAAGAATACAGATATAAACCAAAAAGATGCTAGAATACCAATAAATGAGAGCACCTGGAGCTACTGTCACAGCAGGTGCCTCTATCTGGGCTGAAGTGTGTGTTGTGTTGTCATGAGTGGATAACATATGGGGTTTTGGCATGTTATAGGCTCAGAGCCAGAAGAACCGCAGATCTTTGACTGGACTAACAGTGTTCATCACTAATGAGAGCAGACCATGAAAAACCCTCTCAGATATCCAACAGCAGTTATGCGTGGATTAATTAAGCATAATGCTAGTAACTGTGGAGTCGAAATATTAAGTACTGTACATTGTTGATGAGGTTGGGGTCAGTACGATTTTAAATGAATTGTTACTTTTATGCAGCAAAAAAATGTATTACAGTTTCCACCAATATATCTGATAAAACTGTTTTCAACTTTGATATTATTAAGAAATGTTTCTTGAGCAGCAAATCATCATACAACTGATTTTTGAAGGACCATGTGACACTGAATACTAATGAGTAATGATGCTTTGTATCACATGGAATAAATTACATTTTAAAATGTATAACAATAGAAAGTATTTTGAATTCTATTAATATTTCCTATTTTTACTGTATATTTAAAAAAAATGCTTTAATTTAATCAAAAATAAAATAATATAACTTTTTTTGCTGTATAAATAAATTAATCTTTCAAACCCCCAAACCTTTCAATAGGATTGTATATTAAGACAGACATCAGATTCAATGTTTAATTAAATAAATAATAATAAAGTGTGTCCATATTGTATACTGGCAACGCTACATTCAAACTTGTATCCAAAAACAAAATACTTTGTTTAACATAAAACTGAACCATTAAATCATTATGTACTTGTTGTTTCAAACCAATGGAACACAAAAGGAGAAATTTTAATTTACACAGCTCTTAAAATCAGCAATAATTAGTATAGAGACAACTTCCTTTCCTCCAAAAAAAAAAAAAGCTCCAAAAAAAGTAATATAAAACACCTTACAAGTATCCTGTATTGTTTGTGCACTACATTATACTATGCAAGTCAACTTTTAAATTGTTCACTTCTTGTCATGGGCTTTGACATGCAATAAAACAGAAATATGGGCTGCTCTTAAGATGAGCATGAGTCGTATGTTGCCAAGATTTTCAAGGGAATATGCAGGAAAAACATCTCTATCGTTCATCACAAAGTATTCAGCAATGAATAATGTCCATCGGTGTGTGTGTGTGCTTATGAATACATGAGGGTGTTTAAGAGCTTCATTCTCATTCATGTGTTTACTCTATCCACAGGCCACACAGCAAGAAGATTCAGGAGAGAAAGAGGCCAAATGCAAGCTCATGAATGGATGAAAGAGTATCTCTTCACTCCTCTGCCTCTTTTATGCTTAATCTGTGTGTCTTTAACTTGGAATTAAAGTGTTTGACTTTCCAAAGCTGCTGTTAAAGACCCGTGTGTGAGAGAGAAACTGTGTGTGTGAATTGTCAGTGTTCAGGTGAGCAGAAAATGAGAGTATTATCACAGCCGTATGTGTGTAGTCTTAACAGACCAGTGAGGATTAGAGCGAACTGAGCTCAAACACACACACACACGTTTCAGAGATCTTAAGCTGCTCAGACAGAGAAATCCAGCCTCAGTGGTGCTTAGAGACATTCACTGAAGATTCAATCACATCTAATCACCAAAAGAGTTACAGTTAAGTAAATTCTAACTTACCATCACAAAGCATATGATAAAACCTTAAACCTATGCTTTGAATTCAATTCAGTGGTGATTTTTCCTGATTATTCTATACTTTTCACAGCTTACAGATTGTTTTAAATTAAGACTATGCTGTTTTATAAATATACTGATGATTTGCAAGAAGTTATTAGATGGATGTGTGCAGTTATTGTGACAAGAAACACCAAAAACATCTGCCTTCAGAAAATTGTACAAGAAAAAATGTGGAAAACAAAATACTGAAAAAATATTTATATTTTTACGTATACTACAACGATAGATAGACAGATTTTTTTTTTCACATTTTTATTTATTAAAACTAACATAACCTTGTTTTTTCCCCCTTTTCTTTTACTTTGAACAACAATGGAGCTATACTTCACATATCTTCTGGGGTTTCTTCTTAGCAGCAAGTAAAGAAGTCTTTTGGAGAAGTCAGCCTTGGATGGTATTTTTTGATTAATAAAAAGTAGATTTGAGCCGTTTCAAATCGTGAAAGCTGAGCGTCCCGTGTTCGTAGACCATGCGTGCCATCCACTGACATCCAGGGCGCTGTTTCTTAATATTTCCACTATTTAATTTCGTGGTGTATGTATCGCCAAAGGCTTAGGGGCCGTTCACATGCAGAGCATTTCGATATGATTATGTGTATCGTTACACCATTAATATTTATTTTTTTATTTTTTTATTTCAGTTACCTGATTCACATCTGCATGACCAACTATCCAGGAATATATAAAGTGAAAACTGTATGATGCAATACAAAGTAATTTTAGTGTGTGTGTGTGTGTGTGTGTGTAGGTGGGTGGTTGTGCAGCACATTGAGGAGTTAGTGATTTATTAACTTCACCCTCTTGAAACAATGACATTAACTAAACTACATCATGACAAGCACAGTGTGAACGGCCCCGAGCTTTTTATGACCGTTACTAACAAGCCCAATAACTTTCCCTAACAGAGAGAGGGGAGCTAAAGTGTGTCAGCAGGCGTCTGTTATAAAAGCTTCATCTCATTTGTGCTGCTGCAACATCATAAATTACAGCCCAACTAGAACAGTGAAAGAGAAAAGAAGAGAAGAGGAGAGGGAATGATTTGCCAGAGGCAGAAAAGAGAGGGGGTGAACGAGGGAAAGTAGACCTGCTCTTTGAACGCTGTCTGATCTCGTGCTGCTTTTATCCTCAAGAAATGAAAAGAATCACTGCTGCAAACCTGGAAGAAAAGAAAAATCGCAAATGAGATTCTCTTTCATTTCTCCGTTGTTACTCTTAAACAGCTATGACATGAAATGAAGACTTTTGTGGAAATCTCCTAACGCTCCTCATGAGAAAAGCAGCGCAATAGTCTCATGTCCTACACATGAGATTTTAACGTCTCAAGCTGTGATCAGATTTGTCAAGTTATGAAAGTCTGCTATAAAAATTAGAAATTCAGGGTTTAAACTCAAATAGTTTACATCAAATTCCCAAATGATCTGAGCTGCTATGCAAATGACCAACGTGTACTTTCACCATATGTCAATTATGGACTCATTATTTTAGAACATATAGAACCAAACAAGATATTACCCTCTTAGAAACTTTTATTTTTTTAATTATTATTATTTTTTTTTTTTTATTGTTTTATTAAAAATAAATTTATAATAATTCAGCCAGGATTCATTCAACTGACAATATAGACATGAAGATTTGAATTTTAAATAAATGCTGTTCTAAAGAATCCAGATTTGTTTTTTTTGCTGTTTCTACAAAACATGAAGCTGAACAATGCTTTTCAACATTAATAAGAAACATTCTTTTTTTTTCAGCAGCAAATCATATTAGACTGATTTCTGAAGGATTGTGTAATACTGAAGACTGGAATAAAGATGCTGACTCAAAAATTCCGCTTCGATCAAAGAAACAATGACATTCTAAAATACATTGCCATAGAAAATGCTTGTTTTGAAATAATTATAATAATAACTTTTACTGTATTTTTGATTAAAGAAAAAATACAGCCCTGGTGAACATAACATTACATAAAAAATCTTACACACGCCAAACTTTTACAGGGTAAATTCTGACGTAATTTTTGACTTTAGCGTTAGAATGTGTATTATGACAACATTCAAGATAATCATATGCAAAGTATCCTTATCATCCTAACACCAGATGTCTACACATTACTATGGTTTACACACACATGCACACACACTTAGAGGCGGCTTAACAAAACATCTGTAACAAATTCTTCACAGCTGATCTGTGTGTTTAAACATCATGAAGTGGCTTTGAATCCAAATGAAGAGATCAATACACACACACACACACACAGCAGTGCTGGAAACACACAGATGGCCATGCTTACAATGAGTGCAGACTGTGTTAACCTCCAACACACACACACACACTCGACAGAAGGAGAGAGAGAAAGAAAGGCGCACCACATTATCACCTTTTAAAAAGACTGCATAAACACCCAAATCAGAAATGGAAAATAAATAAATATATAAATTAATGTATTTATTTATTTATTTGTCATTTGTTTTTTTTGTATTCACTCATTCTTTCCTTCATCCATTCATTTATTTAAATAATTAATAATAAAACAAAAATATCTTTTCATTATCGTTACTCATTTTTAATTTGTTTGACAAACCCCTAAAACCTGATGAGTTCTGAAACAAAAAACCTGAACTTTCTTGAGACTGAGTTTACGTCCATAGTGGAAAAAAAAGTGAAATCCAACTTTTACATTTCATTTCATTCATGGTCTGAACAAGATCTCGGTGCAACTTCATTAAAGTCATATAAGCCAATACGCTCGATTATGTGGCACTAATGAATCTGATCCCCTCAGAAAAGAGCTCACACACACTTCTCTCCGTCGTTAATCATCCTCAAATGAGACTTCAGTACAGTGGCCACCAACTCAGGCCTCTTTGTGCACCGTGACCTCTGGGTCAACGACGAGTGACTGAAAGCAGGCCTGTCACTGTCCAAGCACAAAGCAAACAGTCCACACATACTGCACACATGGGCCGCTGTAGCCCACGGCAACCGCAGGACGGACACATGGCACAAGACCCCTCACAGATGGGACCTGTGTGTGTGAGGAGGGGGTTGTCATGGTGAAGGAGCACAAGCAAAGGTAACCAGTTAAAAGGCAACTGACGACCACAGATGTAACTAGATGGTGTAAAAGATAGAATTGGGGTGAAACCTGTCAAGAACATGCCTGGCTCATAATTCACCCAAAATACAAAAGCACAAAAAACAAGGAATTATATTTTGTTATATAATTGAGCATTAGTCAAATGAGGGGGGGGGTCTATGTTATAGACAAACTCATTCAATTTAAGCACACATACACACATATTTATTTTACACACATAAATGCATAATTCTTGTAAGCAAAATCTGCCATTATATGATCCAAAAATACAGCAAATTCATTATTTGCATTTATTTGATCCAAAATACAGCGAAAGCAGAAATATTGTGAACTATTTTTACTATTTAAAATAATAGCTTCCTAAAATAATATATTGAAAACGTTATTTTTTATTTCTGTGATCAAAGCTGTATTTTTAGCTTCATTATTTAGCTTCTCTTCTTGATTCTTCAGAAATCATTCTGATATGCTGATTTGAAAAAACACTTATTATCATCATCATCAATATTTAAAACAGTCGAGTACTTTTTTTAGAATCCTGAATTCATTCTACTCCACTGCTTTATTTAAAATAGTTATAATAAATGTTTATGAGCAGCAAATCAGAACTTTATTTCTGTATGAATCACATGACTGGAGTAATGATACTAAACATTCAGCTTTAAAATCAATAAATAACTTAATAAATTACATTTTATTAACATATGTATTCATCACTGTCTTCAGAAGACATCAGATAAAGTGAGAGTTATTGACAGTCACTTGAATAATTCCTAAAAGAAAAGTAAAGAAAATAAATGATAATCTTCAAATTGAAAAATCTAATAACATTGGTTTCATTCCAATAATGTTGTATCCCGATCTTTCTCTTTTCTAGCTAGAAACATCAAATGACAGTTTGATTGATATACCTTTTCTTGCTGACACATGGACCAGTGATATCTGTCATTATAGCTTATCACTGAAAGTCAATGCAAGACATTGCTCCGTTCCTTTTCAGTTGAAATCTTACGACAGGGTGAAATAATAATACCTGATTATGCCAATTAAAGTGCTAATGATGAACTCCTGAATGTCTCTGTAGGTCACACGGTTCACAATACATCAGCCACATCTGATCAAAGACATCAGAATGAAGCGTGACTGACGTTTACTGGGGAGAGAAAATCAAGAGATGCTTCAGAAATACCAGTTTCCTCTCTGTTTCTGTCTGTTTTGCAATAAAACCAAAGAAATAACTGAAAGTGAATAAGGTCAACAACTCACACAAAGCTAGAGGAAATCTAATGCTCTTGCAAATGCTAATTTTATAGGGCACCAATTAAGGAGAGTTGTTTTATGGCACTTTTTCAAGAAAACAAAACCTGCGCCCCAGCCCCTCCCTAGCCGACCGCTTGGTGTCCAGCCCCTAATTGGACGGCTCCTCCTGTGTCCGCTCACACACACACACTGTGGAAATGAGCCGCTGTCTGTTTGTTGTCCCTTTCATACACACGAGACGTTTATCACTGTCACAGGCTCACTGAGGGGGAGTGTGTGTGTGTGTGTGTGTGTGTGTGTGTGTTTCGGTCCAATCTGTTGTGTTTTAGGATTTTTTCTTTACATTGTGCTCTTGCACGTGTTGTCCTGGCGTGTGCTTCAGTCATAGATCTCATCATCTCATTCGGATCTGACAGCTGTAAGTGTGTGTATGAGTTAAAGTGAAGTACTGCGGCGATGCCAGGGTGAGGTGTTAACTAGACAATGATGTGTAGGATGCAGGACTTTTAATGTTTAACTAACTTGTGGTCGTGTGGAGTGTGTCTCTATATAAAGAACTGGCACATGATGGTTTAAATCACCTTTGACTGGTTTGTAAATGCTTTTAAGAGTCACACGTGTTGATGATAACATTTAGTGCTCACATTTACTTGGTTACGAGCACAAAAACACAAACAAATAAATACACACACATTTTATATTCAAATTAACATAAAAAAAAATCTAAATTTTCAATGTATAATGTGTGTGTGTGCGTGTGTGTGTGTGTGTATATATATATATATATATATATATATATATATGGGTAATTCTAGAATTGGGGGTACATTTTTGCGTCTCCCAGATAGACCTTTTCTTATTTTTTAAAAACAAGAACTTCATTAGATTAGTTTTAAATAATAACACAAATTATATTATCCTGTCACTAAAAATGATGTTTTTTTGTGTGTATTTAAGCACATTATGTCAAGAAATACTAACTAAAAGGCTCCCACTTTTTACTGTCTTTGCAATCACAATCATTAATTCAGTTCCAATCATCATTAACTATTTAAGAATAATTTTTATTTTTTATGTGTATTTACTTAAGTGTGTATTTTACCAGTTTATATAAACAGGTATGTCATTATTCCTCTCTCATTCATTTGAACAAAATGTGTAAGATACACCAATAGTAGATTAATTATTTGTCA
>JAUMHI010000054.1:20561406-20624159 GCA_032359435.1 Enteromius unitaeniatus | reverse complement strand
TGTTTTTTTTATAGAGAGGGCTATATTTTTTTTTTGAGAGAGAGAGAGAGAGAGAGAGAGAGAGAGAGAGAGAGAGAGATTTTTAACTTCAAAACATAAAGTCTACATCTTATTAAGTTTAAAGTTGAATTAAAGGAATTAAATTTTAGGAATTAAATATTACCCACAATTCTGGAATGAGTCATATACACACACACATTACACATTAATATGTAGTTAAGTAATTAATTCTTGTGTGATGCAAAGCTGAAAGAGACAGAACAGATTTGTAGAAATGTATAATTCTATCACTTGCTCACAAATGGCTGCTTTGCAGTGAATGGGTGCCGTCAGTATGAGAGTCCAAACAGCTGATAAAAACAATAATCCACAAATTATCCATAACATTCCTGTCTATCAATCGCTGACTTGTGAAATTAGAAGCTGCGTGTTTGTAAAAGACAAATCTATTGAGACGTTTTAAGTATTTCAAACCATTCAGACTAAAATATGAGCCCTCAATCCATAATATTGCTTTCTCCAGAGAAAATGTTGCCTTGTCTGAATGAGGAGAGAAATGTGCACAGATCAAGCACCCTTTGCAAGCCCTAAACATTTCGAAACAAATCTATTGGTGAATTTTGATGTGAGAGAACAGGAGGAAGCGTTATTATTATTTACTCATATTTTGAACGGAAGAGACGGTTTGAAGTTAAAATACCTTAATGATGGTTTTGTTTCTTACAACCATAAAGATGTTCTCTTCACAAGACTTTATTGGATGGACTGGAGTGGTATTGATTGCTTTTATGTTATTGTGATGTTTTTATCAGCTCTTTGGACTCATTCTGACGGCACCCATACACTCCAGATTGTCTGTTTGTGAGCAAGTGATGCAATGCAAAATTTCTCCAAATCTATTCAGCAAACTCCTTTACATCTTGACTAACCTGCAGGTAAATAATTGCTGACAGATTTTCACTTTTAGGTGAACCTTCCCTTCCATTTTTTTAACAAACAAAAAGTAATGTGAAATGTGCAATCATCAGCTAAAAGGATTAAAGTACCAGCGGTGATGTGATAGAGAGGTCACAGAGAGAGGACATTCAAGTCATTCATATTCGCATACTTGAGAAAAGTGAGGAACAGGAGCGGGAGAGTGTAGGTGGACCTGCATTGTGATGCGTTCTGTCTGAGCTCCGCCCCCTGCAGATCTCTTTGAAGCTGAAGAGTTCAGGACGTTAATGCATCTCCTTAGAGGTCACCGCGCTGTGAACCCCAAAAGCGCTCGCTTGGGGGCCCCGCAGGAGCTGGAGGCCAAACTTTTGTTCCTAAAGAAAATAAACAAGTTGTCAGGACGAGAACGGGGAAGGTCTTGCAGAGATTAAAACAAATAAAACAGGAAAAGAGTGGGCCCAGGTATTAACATGAGGTCAGATCGGCATGCAAACGAGATGGGAAAATACACACCGCATAACTGAAGTGTGGATGCAAATGTAGCCAGAAGTGTTAATTCATAAACACAACTAATATCAAACAATTAATTGCATCAAAATAAATGTTTTTGTTTACATAAGATGTGTTACACAGTATATATATTGTTTACATAATACATTATACATGATCATGTGTATAAATACACACACATGCATGTATATATTTAAGAAAAATGCATAACATTTATATATTACATATGATATCAATGCTATAAATATAAATATATACATTTAAATGCTTTCTAAATATATGCTGCATGTGTGTGCATTTATATATCCATAATAATCATACACAATACAGACACACATATACCATGTAGACCAAAATTTTGACAGCTACTAGTTTAAAATATATAAAATAATATAAAATGAAAATAAATATACTTTCCAGAATTAAACATAATTGCACATCTGTGAACATAAAAACACTAAAACACCAGTTGGTCGGTTAACACTGAGAAAATACTTTTGGGGTGCAAACTGTAAGTGTTGATGTATTTTCTCAAATATAAGGAGGAAGAATGATGTGCAAAATTAATTGGTAATCTATCTGCAACTTAAAACTAACTATAGTTTAACAAATAGCATGCAATCATGTCAATACAGAGGTATTAGGAACTCTAATGACGCGTAAACACTGTGATGACTTCCAGTCTATACATGCATTTTTATTTTCTTATTTGCCATTCTATTGATTTCTACAAGGTTTCCGGAGGGGGAAAAAGAAATAGCTCACGTTTAGACACAACTCATCATGTTCTGCCCTCTAGTGGTAGTCTGATATACTGTGTTCATCTGTGTAGGACGCCACAGAGAAACTAAAAAATTATCAATAAAGGTTAGTTTTAGTTTACATTGCATGCATATGTCATAAAAACAAGTCAAGAGAACTTGGTGGAAATAATGGTTAGCCTTCCGGTTGTGAGTTTACACATTTAATTAAATAGCTTACAGCAAAGTTTAACTTACATAGATAACTTAAAATATCATTACATCGATTTGTGTAGCCGAATACAATGAACTGTTCTACAGACAAGCAAAAAAACTAAGCACAAAGCATCGCACAATTCGGCAAGATAACTGCTAATGCTCAATAAAGTTTGCTCCAATATGATGTCACTTCCTGGAGGTGGTGTTTGTCAAATTTAAGATTTATTTACCTGCTTATTTAAGTTTAGAGATATAAAATTGGAAGATTTCTGTCTTCTCTGACAACATTTTTTTATGTGTAATATAATTGTCTCTTTTAGGACTTTTCAAAGAAACGACCTTCCATTTTTATTTTTAAGAAATTTAAAGAAATATAATTCTATAAGAACTTTTAAAAATTAAAAACTAAAAAAACCTATTAAACGGAACTATTAGGGGCAATAGAGCAATATTCAGACTGCATGTTTTGCTTTGAATATTTTGATGAGAGTAAGATAAATAAAGAAACACCTGGTATGGCAAAAACAAGCTGCATTTAATTTAATATACACTAAAGAAGAACCAGCATGAAACAACGTTTAGTTTAAAAAAATTAAGTTTAGCTAATATGTTTATAAGTTTAACTAACTAATAAGGCCTATAGCTTGGGTATGTGATGATTGTATTGTATTAGAAATGATACATATATAAGGCAAGTTTATTTATATACCACATTTCATACACAATGGTAATTCAAAGTATACATAAAAGGAACTAAAATAATCATAAAAAAATAACAAAACAAAGAATCTAAAAACTTTAAAATTATTAAAAAATTTATTTCAAATGTTAAACAGAGAAAATGTTTATACATAAAATACAGTGCAGACCTGAGTCCTCCAGGTTTATATTCAGTAAGCATATCTGCAATGTATTTAGGTCCTAGGCCATTAAGTGATTTATAAATGAATAAAGGTACTTTAAAACCAATCCTAAATGTCACAGGAAGGACCAGAGGAGGACTGGTCAGATATGTAAAAAGCAAGGGACAAACCGAGACATACAGTGTCTTTAGAATTACAGGAAGCTAGAAGGACAGGAGGAGAGGAAGAGGAAATGAAGAGACTGTTCAGAATCACACAGTGATGTCTGCATGTATTATTAAAGCATGTGTAACACTCAGAGACACGGTTACATAAGAGCCATGGCCAGCACACTCAGCGCTGTTTCCAGGGATCTTCTGAAGCTGCACTTTGGTATTTAAATGACAAAGAAGTAATGAAGTGGAAAGAGCCACGCAGCTCCCACTCCTCACGCTCTCCTGGAGACGGTTTGATTATTAAATCCTGTCATTAATCTCGCTGGATGTTTGTCTGCATGTGTTTGTGAGTCATTATGGAAATTCATTTATCCTTTGACTTATTTATGCTTTTGTTGCCGTTATTAATATTTTCTCAATTTAAGTTTAGAATGAATTACAATTTCTTGCCAACATTTACATACATAAGAGTAAATGTTAAAAGAAAATTCAAAAGAAAAAAAAGATTTTGATTTAGATTTGAATTTTTTTATGGTGTATTTTCTATTAATATTTTGCAGTATGAACTGTGCATGGCCTCGGTGCTTATGCTTGATATATAAGTTATGTTCAGTCCTCCTGCATTCAACATTCACAAATTATGTAACAAGGGACATTTGAGCGTATTTACTTATTCATGGTGCTGCCTGAACAATTCTAGAGGGGAAGAAAGAGACAGTTGTTAAGAAGTTGCTATTCTGGATGGTTGCTAGACCCAAGTCCATCTCCAATACTCCATGATATTGTGGTCTCCAGATATAGCTTAGGTTCCTCTATGACCCAAAAAGTTATAGTGATGTTCGCCTTAACAAACAGCAATGATAAACAGAAGAAAAGTCATAAAACTCTTCAAAGCTCAGGAACACAAAACATCTCAATCTTCAGCACATTTCTGTAATGACTATTTTCTTCCTGAAGGCTGATCAGAGTGAAAACACGAAATCTGTCTTAAAAACAAAACTCCAGGCTTGTTTGAAGGAGGGAAGTTGTCAAAAGTTCATGTGGGGGCAAACAAGACACTTCAAAACTGTGTTTGCTGACAGATAAAGTTCATTATTTAACAGATGCTGTTATGACATGATCAAACCAGGGGATCAAAGTCTGTTTGTCATCGAACAACAGAAGGAGGCCGTGAGAAGGAAAAAGCTGAAAGTGGAGAAGTTGAGAAATTGCTGGAAAGTTTTTGACCTTTTCTTATCGAAGCACAACAAACAACCCAACAGCATAAAATGTATAAATAGAGGCAAGTTGTCATATACATATTTTTTTATTTAAATTGGGGGGGTGGGTAGTTTTTCCACAAAAAGAAAAAAGATACAGCCAATTTATGCCAATTATATTACCAAGAAATGAAGATATAGTCGGCAAGTTATCACAGTGAGAACTTGCTGTTTAACATTACGGATTTGAGACATGAGACATGAGTGGGAACCGTGACAACATATGAGATGGGCGGTGACAAGAGTAAAAATTGAAGGGAGTCCATGAATGAAAACAGACACAAAACATACACACAGTTATCAGGGAGCTGGATTGCCATCAGCAGGCTGACACATCCAGCTGATCATGACAACATGTCAGATAAATTTAATCAAATGTAATCAAAACAATTCAACACAACAGTACAGGAAACATGAAATACAGAAATGATCACACTGAAAAACATCAAATGGTTGCTTTAAAACCTAATAGTTACTGATATATACCCTCTGCGACAACTTGCCCCGGTCTCCCCTTCACTGCCAAACATAAGCATTTAATTTTTAATTCAGGTTTGATTATTAAATATATATGTGAGAGTTCTGAGGCAGCGATCGATCCTCTTCCCAGAGTATGAAAGGAGTAAGTCAGCAGTCACTCTGTGCTGAAGTACTGTATGATTCATCACAGTCAGACGGCCCACAGGGTCTCCGTGGAGACGGTTGCTGGTAATTGTACAAGACTGCGGGTGGTCCGGGCTCCCAGGGGACGCACGGATGTTCAGGAAAACACTGTAACTCATTATGATTCACCTACTAACAGAAACTAGGACACACTGCAGAACAGCACATCTGGAAACAACACAGGCTTTGTTAAAGATCGGCTTCTCCAATCCAGAGATATAGCACTATATTTAAACATTACTTCTCTTTTTCTGATTTTAAAGCCTTGCAAAAGATCTTGGTTTGTGTGGAACACAAGCTATCAATATAGTTTTATGTGGATGGAAAAAAATATATATTAACATAAAAAAATATGTATTCAGTTGAAATTATTCCAGTCTTCAGTGTGATCCTTCAGAAATGATTCTAATATACTTATTTTCTGCTTAAGAAATGTTTGTTATTATTATCAGTGCTGAAACTGCTTAATATTTTTGTGAAAACCAATATAACAGGATTTTTTTTCAGGATTCATTAATAAACAGAACATTAAAAAGAGCAGCATTATGCATTAGGGTTAGTTCACCCAAAAATAAAAATGATCTTGTCTTTTATTCACTTTTAAAGCATTCTAGGTGAATGTGACTTTCTTTTTTAAGACAAATCCAGTCGGAGTTAATAAAAAATAAAAATTAATAAAATTAATAAAAATTGTCCAAACCTTTGAGTGGGTTTAAATGGGTGATAGTCGTTACACTTCGGAAGACGTGAAATAATGTGTGCGTCCCCTCACGCAGCCCCAGGGAGTGCATAAAGTGGTCCTGTAACGAATCCATGCATTTTTGTACAATAAATGGCTTGGATTTGCCTTTTGTACATTTATATATTACAGAAGTAAAAAAAAACTTTTATTGTGATCTCGATAATGAGATCACGCTGCAACGTTGTTCTGCTGCTTAAAAGTGTGCATCAATTTGTACTGTTTGTGGAAAGCGTCTCTTGCTTCTTCTCTCTGTTTCTTTATGCATGTCTTTCTTTTTCATTGTCTCTTCCTATCCGTCGCTCACACAGCCCTCCCGGGATGCAAAAAAATGCTAGTAAGTGTCAGATAAACAAACAATGAGAAATGGTCGTCCCATGGCCTCTGTGTCCCTCAGCTTTGATCTCTGTGTGCTGTATTGTTCACTCAGGCCTGTTGTTCTCCTGAAAGCCTCTATGAAGCCTCAGCCACAGGCTTTTCACATCCAGTTCAATGTGTATCAAAAGCATGACAATCGACTACAGGAACAGAGAATGAGGAGATCAGATGGATTCACGATCAGCTTTTGAATATGTGTTAGAACAGTGTGTATAGCAGTGCAAATACCCATTCATCAGACTTTCTAAACATGTTTCTTCTCCACATAATGATGACTTCTTAACCCCAGTTAGTTATTTAATATTTGCTGTAATAATTATTTAAATTTATAAAATAGTAATTAAATTGTTATCCATGGTAAATTATTAAATAATTGGTATAATACTTAATTAATAATTTCATTGCCATTCCTGGTCGATGATGTAATATTTTGTGTAATAATTAATCGTACAATAATATTTAATTATTTTATATAAAAATTAATATTTTAAAATAATAATTTATATTATAATGCTCAACTGTCCTCACTATATGCTGAAGGGTCTTGCCATCTGAGATCTGAGGTGCAATTCCCAAACCAGACAGTGATGCACCTGTTCAGGATGTTCTCAATGGTCCCTCTGTAGAAGGTGGTCAAGATGGGAGGTAGAAGATGAGCCTTTCTTAGCCTTTGCAGAAAGTAGAGATGCTGCTGGGCTTTCCTGCTGATGGAGGTGGTGTTTAGTGACCGGTTGAGGTCCTCTATCAAATGAACACCAAGGAATTTGGTGCTCTTGACGATCTCTACTATGGACCCATCGATGTTCAGTGGAGAGAGGTCACTCCTTGATCTTCTGAAGACAAAAACCATCTCTTTAGTCTTGTCGACATTCAGGGACAGATTGTTCGCTTTACACCAGGCTTCTAACTGTTTCACCTCTTCTTTGAACACTGACTAATCGTTCTTGCTGATGAGACCCACCACGATCGTGTCTGATTAGAGATGTGCATTGCTGCACAGTCATGAGTCAGCAGAGTGAACAGCAGTGGACTGAGCACACAGCCCTGTGTGTAATAATCTTTACAATTATTTACTTCATAAAATAATTATATAGATTTTTATCTAAAAAAATATATATAAAAAATATTTTAATATTAATATATTAACATTACTACAGTGGGTATGAATTTTTCCTCATTAATGTACACACAGCACCCCATATTGACAGAAAAACACAGATTTGTTGACATTTTTGCAGATTTGTTAAAAAAGAAAAACTGAAATATCACATTGTAGAAGCACCATTTTGATCTAATACAGCCATGAGTCTTTTTGGGAAAGATGAGTTTTTCACAACAAGTTTTTCACACCTGGATTTGGGGATCTTCAGCCATTCCTCCTTGCAGATCTTTTCCAGTTCTGTCAGGTTGGATGGTAAACATTGGTGGACAGCCATTTTTAGGTCTCTCCAGAGATGCTCAATTGGGTTTAAGTCAGGGCTCTGGCTGGGCCATTCAAGAACAGTCAGGGAGTTGTTGTGTGAAGCCACTCCTTCATTATTTAAGCTGAGTGCTTAGGGTCATTGTCTTGTTAGAAAGTAAACCTTCGGCCCAGTCTGAGGTCCTGAGCACTCTGGAGAAGGTTTCGTCCAGGATATCCCTGTACTTTTTATTAATCTTTCCCTCAATTGCAACCCCCACAGCATGATGCTGCCACCACCATGTTTCACTGTTGGGACTTTATTGGACAGGTGATGATCAGTACCTGGTTTTCTCCACACATACCATTTAGAATTAAGGCCAGTGTGTCTTGTACTGAGGAGAGGCTTCTGTCGGGCCACTCTGCAACTTCTACAAGTCTACAACTTTCTCCCATCTCTCGACTGCATCTCTGGAGCTCAGCAACAGTGATCTTTGGGTTCTTCTTTATCTCTCACTCCAAGGCTCTTTTCCACTGATAGCTCAGCTAGAAGGGTTCTGGTCATCCCAAACGTCTTCTATTTAAGGATTATGGAGGCCACTGTGCTCTTAGGAAACCTAAGTGCAGCAGATTTTTTTTGTAACCTTGGCCAGGTCTGTGCCTTGCCACAATTCTGTCTCTGAGCTCTTCAGGCAGTTCCTTTGACCTCATGATCCTTATTTTCTCTGACATGCATTGTGAGCTGTAAGGTCTTATATAGACAGGTGTGTGGCTTTCCTAATCAAGTCCAATCAGTAGGGGTGTGCCAACAGACACTTATCCCACGAGAAGAGACTTTTAAAATAAATCCTCAATGATAAAATATATTGGGAAAATAGTTAAAAAAATTTTACTATTTTAATAAATTACATGCAGTAATAAACAACATGTGCACTCTGCACACTTTTGCCACAAACTTAATAACTTTGTTATAATAAATAACAAAAAATGTAAAATAGTAAAAATAAAAACAAATATTCCTTTAAAAGCAGAGTAAGCGATTTTTTCAAATAAGCTTCAAAAAACAGTTTTGGGCCGAATACCTAAACAAACTTGTCCACATCAAACGCCGCACCAGCTAAAAGGCCAAAGTATACTTCAGCTATCTGCATTACGTCTGTCACGAATGAGACGGGAGGCATGCAGATCCATGTGCAGACTTTAATAAATAAACTAAGAGTACAGACGTGTAGGGTCGATAGCGGCGAACAGAGGCATAGACAATAGAATAATCCAAACACAAAGCAATGGTCAGACGATCGGCGAACGGTATCCAAGGGAAACTGCAGAATCGAGAGTCTGGGAACAGGCAGGGTAGAGAACGGTAAATCCAATGGAAATAAATACATGGGAAGAACACTGAGGGCTTACAAAGGGGAAGACACAGAGACAACCGGAACTGAAATATAATTTTTTGAGACCACACGGACAGTGCAAGTCAATTGGTGGCATTGCACATGTTTCAAGCTCGTCCGTCCGCATTCATCCACGATTGAGTATACTTTGAAAGCTGTGTGGATGTGGCCTTAAGTCTGCCTACACTGGACGCAATAAAGCAACCATTGAAAACCATTTGGAATTTGTGTTAGCACATCATAAATTTAACGCAACAGCAGTTTCCTGTCTGAGATTTGTTGTGCCGCATCATACCTCTATCGCAAGGATATCGCACGAGATCTTGTCACACCCCTACCAATCAGTATAATCAAACACAGCTGGACTCAAATGAAGGTGTAGAACCATCTGAGAGATGATCAGAAGAAATGGACAGCACCTGAGTTAAATATATGAGTGTCACAGCAGACCATTTGATATTTCAGTTTTTCTTTTTTAATAAATCTGTCAACAATTCTGTTTTTCTGTCAATATGGGGTGCTGTGTGTACATTAATGAGGGAAAAAAACTAATGATTTTAGCAAACGGCTGCAATATAACAAAAAATGGAAAATTTAAGGGGGTCTGAACACTTTCCGTACCCACTGTATATTGCTATTTAATGTTAATATTAAAAATAACATAAAAATATAAATACATGAAAAACTTTTTGTTTCAGTGACCATATCTGACTGTTATGTGGGAGGAAAAAGTGAAATATGAAAAATAATTTAAAAATCTACTTGTATTCTTTCTGGTAACAAAGCAGCTGCTCTATTAACAAAGATAAAAATATGTTTATGATAAATGAGTTTCCATTTAAATTCATAGGCATTGTAAAGAGCAACAGACAGACACAAACATCCTCCATCTATACAGCCTCCGAAACAAAAAAACAACTACATGAGCAGCTTTTGTTGGTGTTAACCCTGAGAGCTAATGAGATGGTCCAATCCATCTAAACCTGCTTCTCCTACAAAACATACCAAGTGTAAAGAAGCTGCTTCAGTCCTGCTACATTAATTAACTCCAGCCTGAAAGCCGTCTTTGACCATCCATTCTTCAGACGTCTCCTGAATCACCCACACAAGCTTTTAGGCCGTCCGTAAATAAATGCTGCCTTTCTACGCAAGATTAATCTGCAGTGTTCCCTCCTTCACAAAACTAAAACAAGATCGCTAAGCAAAATGTGGAACTAAACAAGTCTCTCCCGCTGTGTCTTCCTGCCCATTTGTATCTCAAATCACATTTAAGCTGAGTAGGTTTTTTTGTTTGTTTTGTTTTTAACTGTACATTTGGGCAATGATACAGTCTTGCTTTGGTATGAAAGTTAATAATTCACTGAAACTGATTTGCGTTTTCAATACAAATCCAATCAGCTAATCAGATCAATAAACATTCAATCATATCTGTTATTAGTTTGATCAAATCACCAAAGAGAAATGTATCAAAATCTTGTAGGGTCAGAAAAAACACACACATTGAACGGATGTTTGCACCATAAGTGTTCTTTCAGGGCCAGTAACAAACTCAAAAATGCACAAGGAGAAATCCAGGTATCCAGACAACAAAACACTACTGAAAATTTGAGGATTAAAGGACTAGTTCACCAAAAATGAAATTTGCTTAAAATATACTCACAATCATCCAAGACGTAGATTAATTTGCTTTGGAGAATTGAAGCATTCCATCACTTGCTCACCAATGGATTCTCTGCAGTGAATGGGTGCCGTCAGAATAAGTCCAAACAGCTGATAAAAAATTCACAATAATACACAAGTCACCACTCCAGACAATTAATTAATGTCTTTTGAAGCCAAAAGCTGCATGTTTTTAACAATCTACAATTTTTTCAAATCCATCATTAAGTCATTTTTTAACTTTAAACCTTGGCTTTTAGCTAAGTATGCAGTACTAAGAACTAAGTACTAGGGATAAGTACTCCTCCTCTGCAGTGTAATCCTGCTCTCTTGAATAAAAATGCTATACACTTCACAAACTGAAGGATTACCACACTGAAAGAGAGAGGGAGTTTCTATTTTACAAATACAACCATGGGTGTAGAATTTAGCAGGGACATGTCTGTTGTCTACTGTTACAGTATGTCCTCACCTGTGCCTAAATCAAACCCATACCCTTCAATACAACAAACCGCCTTTTCAAAATCTTCATATTATATAGTAACACTGAAATCTTCTCATCTCTTTTCAAATTCAAATATTATATTACAGTTCTCTTTCTCAAAAGTAATTTACTTATATTTAAGAGTGTGGGTTCACATTTCTAATTTAATCCCATTGCCAAACAAAACAAGTCTCAGGCAAAATTACTTCTGCATACTGGTACACTGTATAAAAGCCCTGTAAAAATGTAAAAAAAAAAAGTTTCTCATTGAAAAACGAGCAAAATCTCTCCTTACTATCTATTAATTTTGCTATCAATTCACTACAGATAATGCATCTTTCAGCAGAACTATACAATTACTTTACATACTGTATATGAATTGCAAATACTTTTTTCTAAAGCAATTTACATTGCATTCGAAGCATACTGTACATATGATTCATTCATCCATACACTGGGAATGGTTTTGGTGCTGAAATGCAGCAGTATTGCTGTATTTTACCAATCTGACTACTAGACGGTCAGTTAAATTGCTACAGTAATATGCCGCAATGAAGCCAGAAACTAAATTGAGGTGTTTTGTACTGTGTTTTCAACACAGTAACTTAAAAAAGTCTTAAAATGTTGCTATTTATATGTGTCTGTGGTGGATTTGGCTCAAAGTTCTGTATTGAATGTAAGGGCTGGTGTGTCTATCGATTGTTTGAGCCTAGGAATGTGTTCAGTGTATGTGATTGACCTGTGTGAAATACTAGGAGGTAAAAAAGTAAGGAACTGTTAAAGCTGGTAACAGATACACAATAAGAACGGACACAAGTACACAACAGTGTCCATATATTTTTTCTTTACTCTTCCAGCTAGTTTCAGTCTGAAGAACAAAAGGTTTAAGACATATTTGCATAATTGGTTCCTGGGCACCAAACCAGAGGTCTGCAAGCATCGTGTGGGATTCTAATAAGACCATATTAACAAGCACATGATAGGATATTTGAATAATATGAAACAAAAAGAGTCTGACAGAACCTATTAATATTCTGAATTTCTAGTACTTCTTCTTAAACATTAAAAACAAACACTGAGAAAATGGTGTAGAAAATAATGGTGTAAACGAAACTTTACATTTTTAAGTAGAAAGAAAATTACAAAACGGAATGTAATAATATGTTTATATTATTGTTATATACATTATTGAATAATGCTTTTATTTACAACTTATTGTTATGAAAATAACTGTGTGCAAACGAGAACACAGAACTCAGTGATCTTTATTATCACTGAGGTACTATTACTATTATTATCACTGAGGGGTGTATTTTTATCTTTTATCTATTTTAAATATGTTGTTTTAATATTTATTTTTTTATTTGATTATTTTCAGTTATTTTATTACTGCACTACTAAAATTAGAGCAATGGCAACAAAAGTTGGCCTAAAATAAGTTTACTTTTTTGTTTCTTATTTTACATCATGTAATTTCAAGTAATAAAAACTAAATGTTTTTATGGTTTTGGTTTTAGTTAACAACCTGACCCACAAAACCATTCACGAAGAAAGAATCATGAGAATGCAAAAGAGTGATTCACGATCTAAATATAGAAACAGCAACTGTATCCACCTGAGATTAAATGATTAATATGCTGAATGATTAATAAGGTAAGTTCTGCATCACAGGTACAGTGTTGAGCAGAAACTCTCCTCTTACCGTTTACGACTCTTCAGCGTGCGACGGCACTTTTAATGTTTCCTCCCACTGCAAGAGTTTAGCAGAAGCTTATGTAATTGTTTCTGTGAGATTTGAGAGCAAGATGGGAACCCCTGCGGGCTAAACATTCCCCATCCAGCTTCACTAGATCTTTGCATCTCTTTCATCTCTTTTTAATAGCAGCAGGAGAGCTAGGATGAACGCTAACAGGAGACATGGGTCTGGAGTGTTGGCACGGCAGGATAAGAAGTTGAGAAAGTAAATAAAAGTTGAGAAAAAACAGAGCCATAAACTGTTGTGCATAAACATTAATGGAACTAAAAGCATTACAGTCTAATGATAAATAATGCTCTGATAGTTGCAATGAGTCATTTAGCAAATGCTTTTATCTAAAGCAGCTGTGAGTCCAGAAGTGTTCTTTTAACTTTCTCCACAGGGAATTCTGTGATATACTGTAGACCTACAAACAAACTAACCAGCTCTGAGATAAATCCCATAACAAACTTTGTTGTGAAGCAAAATTTATTTAAAAAGTTAGAGGAAAGAACTATAGAGCTGATATATTTTACTGAGCATTTCAAATTATACTAAAATACTACTAATGATAAAAAAGGTACGAAAAAAACAAAACTATCGACTTAAATATAATACAGTTTATAGATGTTAATACTTAATTACTATTAACATGTATTTGGTCCATTATAAACCTTCTGACTTTTATTTTGACTAACTTTTTATTTTATTTTGATATTTAAATATAATTAAATTAATAAATAAATTAAATTAAATTAAATATATTTTGATATTTACGTACAAAATGCATTGCAAAATAAAATTAATGTGAATTTTAATTTTATATATTCATATAAATTAAACATATTAGTGTGTTAGTGAGGACAAAATAAAGAGTTTATTTGCAGATAACCTTTAGTTTGTTATTTTGATGAAATCATGTTTTAATTGTTTTATTGTGTTAGTGTTAGGCCCATGCTGGGCTTCACCCTCACCTCCTCACACCTGCCACAGCCACCTCACGCCCTCATCACCAACCACATATAAGCCAACACCAGACAGCACTCTTGGTCCGAGCTCGTTCCCGAGAAGAGGACTGCTAAAACTCTCTCTGAACAATATCAAAGACTTACCTTATTACTTACCTCTCTCCGTTGTCTCCTAGATACCTTCTGTGTTCCAGCTCCCAAGGATTCCTTCTACGTTCTCCAAGATTGTGGTGTGTGGTTGTGGTCGTCATTGTCTCTCCATCGTCTGTGTCCTGTGATCGTCCCTCTCCACCTGCAAACATAAGAACTGTATTACCGTCAAATTAAGCCACTCAGAATCATTCTGCAAAGTATTTACTCACTGCTATCCTTTCACGTTGATGTCCTGTTGAACTCATTGTCATTAAACACTGTACAGGTTTTACTGTAGTCCTGTCCGCTTCGTAACAGTTAGCTAGCTGTATTTTATTTTATTTGTTTTGCTTAATGAAAATAATCCAACTACAATTGAGATTAACTGGAACGCACAATAAAAAAAAACATGATGTGTGAAAACTGTTAAAAACAATATTAATATAATAATATTTCGATAATAAACAATCTTTGGATTTAAATAATGTCCACTTAAAAAGAATTACCATACAAATGACATCGTTACAAACATGCAACTTACTTTTTCCTGTTTTTCACTGTATATTTTTATATTTTATGTCTTATTGCTGATGATGGCGTGTGGTTGTTAAACATAATGGCCACCAAAATATCTACCGGAATGAAGAACCTCCTGAAAGGGAAAGAGAACCAGAGCTATAAAGGAAAAGCATGACATGAGTGCACCATAATGATGATCAATTACAGACTAGCTGACAGAAGATGAATAGAGGACACATGACCCTTCAGAAACCGGCAGGATCTAAGTGTATCAGTACGCAAATGGACCATCACAGTCAAAGCAAAAGAAGTACTTTATTTTCTATATTTACTTGCTTGCATTAAAACTGGCTAGAAACTTCATGGTGATTTATTACGAGAACAGTGCTTTGTTTTCATTGCAACTTTTACTTTTTTCATTCTGTTCCTCACTTGGTTCATTAACAGTGTGCTATAATGAAGCCGCCCATGAGAACCGCTGAGTGGCAGTGACCTTCTCGCGTTCTGGAATGCCTAAGCGATCACATTTAGCTCTTTTTTAATGGGACCTGTCTACATGCGATCCCTGATACATTTAGAGAAGTGGACCAGATGTTGAACGTTTGAAATGAGCACAGGAGGGACTCTGAAGGTGACTTAAGTGCAAACACTTCAGCAATTATAAACAATTTTCTTGGTTTGTCAGCAATTTTTTTTCCCTGAACACGATTATGCTGCCCAATAAAGTACCTTGTTTTGGCAGCACTGCATGTATCCTTCATGGAGAAGAAATTAATGCACTGAAACAAGCTCTGGGTTTTTTTCACATCTTGTTGCAATACATTCATGTCAAGCAAAATTGCTGATGAAGCAAGAAAAAAGCTGATTTTTAAATCTATTTATTTTTCTTTTAACTATCGTATCCAATAAAAAGTCACAGAAAGTATCAACAAAATGTGTCGAAATTGACAGAATTTTCACTTTTGGGGTGAACAAACCGATAATGTCACATGATAATAACTGATGGACTGGAGGGGTGTGAATTATTGTTTTTATCAGCGGTTTAGACTCTCATTCTGACGGCATCCTTTCACTGCCGAGGATCCATTGATGAGCAAGTGATGTAATGCTACACTTCTTCCAAATCTGTTCAGAAGAAGATTACTTAAGCGAATAAACAAAACTTTGCATCTTGTAAATCAATAAGCTATTGGATTGCCTTATTCCAGAATCTCATTTGGATTCACTTATTTTAAAAATGCATGAGGAATACATATGAGATATTGATAGCAGACAGCAATTATGCCATTAAAAATGTCAGTGGCAAAAACATAGGCATGTCCAAGGAGTTCACTGTTACAAAAACAGCAAAATATTTTCATATAAATCTATTACAATATTTATATGAAGCTCACATCAAAACTGTTTAATCACAGAATATATTACATGCCATTTTATTATGTTTATTTTTTTAATACTTTTTTCAAGTACATTTTATGCATATATTACATTCTTGATCTTGCCTTTTAGTATTAAACTATGAACATCTATAAAAAAAATTATTAGAGCGAGTACAAGCAGTGATGCTAATTTATAGAAATTTAAAAAGATAAAGGAAGTATGATGTCAGCACTTCTGTCTACCTCTGTACAGCAAAGTGTGACACTACAACTCACGGACACACACACTCATCTGTCCATGCAAACACACACACATAAACAGACACACACACTCATCTCTTCATGCAAACACATACAGACACACACTTTTTTTGGAAGCATGGAGACTAACAGTTCCTGATGTTGTGAGCGATGAAGTCATGAGTTGGCCAGACGGTGGCCAGAATCAGACTCCCGATGTGAGAGTAATTTTGTTGTGCATTTGTGCAGATTTTTTATTTGTTTATATAAACTAAATGATAACAGAAGATGTAACAGATGTTTATATTTTATCATTCTTTAAAAATATATATTTAGATTTTTACTATATTAACCCTCATAAGAGCAGAATACACATATAAATTAATTAGTAAAATTTGCGGTACATATTAACTTCCTATAAAATATTTCAGGCCATCTACTCCAGCAGAATCTAATGTAAAAAATAAAAACAAAATAATGTCATGCTAAATATTTAGGATGTTCAGTAAAGGTTTATGTAAGCTCTGAAGAAAAGCTGTCCACTTATGCAGTCTGTCACCGGTAGGCAAATCCAGACTGATTTTATTTCTCGAACTCTTGACACTGGAAGAATCTCTCACAGGCTGACATTTCCATAGAGAAGCTGTCCAAGTCTCTCGTATGTGTGTTTCTGCATGTGCTGGAGTGTCAGATCAAATACCAGTGAATGACTTCAGTAATGAGATTATACTGCGCTTGTCAATCATCATCAGGCCTCATGCTGAGGAAGAAGAGCTAGACTGCATACAGTCTGTGAAATAATCAGTACTTATTGCTTTTGGATGGAATTCCCGAAGTCTGTACACGCTTTTTCCATTCACAAAGACCGCTTCTGCACAATTATTTCCATTAATTATTTTCATGGAAGTCTGTTATCATACTATCAGCTATTTCAGATAATCCGGCTCCAAATGAGAGCTGGACACTTTACATGCCTCTCACACTATTTCACACTGAAGAACGCTAAATAGTTACTTTGGATAAAAATTCTGCTAAATTACTCAATTTAAATGTAAATGTAAATAATTCTAGATCTATTATAGAAAGAACACAAGTAAGTATTGGGTAAAATGAAGAATTAAATTAAGTCATACATTTTTATTATATTTTTAAGATTATGACACAATCACTGACGTCACTTACATGCCCTAGAATATCCACAAATATCACATATTTTAATATTTATGTGGAATTGTGCAAGAATATGAAAATCCATGAATTGTTAGTGAATTTAAATGCTGTCAATGCATGCCAAAAGTGTTATAATAAAGCAAATAAAATTAAATAAAAAATAATACAATTAAATAATTACAAAAAATACATTAAATATTAAATTAAATTAAATACATTTACATTAAAAATGGCAAATGTTAATGTAAAATTAAAGATTGAAAATATAATTAAATAACGACTTATTACTAGATCAAAGTGGGAAAAGTACTATTGCCAAAAACATCTCAATCTAATTTGAGACAGATGCAAGGATCTGATAATCAGAGAAAGAGTGAGTGTGCGTAAGAGAGAGTGAGAGAGAGAGAGCGAGAGAGAGATGCCACAGGCTCACTGCACACTCCTTCAGTCCGGTTTTTTTTTTTTTTTTTTGAGCTTCTTTAGTCTTGCAGGTATGAAGACAGCCGTATGAAGAACCGCAAAGACAAAAGAGGCTTCGTTTCAGCGTCTCCATCTCAACATCCGCTGTGCAGAGCGAAACGGGCGTCGCGCGGGGCTGTATGGAGCTGTCCGCGGGGCTGAACCGCCGCTGTCCGCGGTGCTGAAACCGAGCGCTTCGGTCCCACAGCGACATTCATCGACGTGAATGAAAGACCAGCGGAGGACATTCACATCTAGTCTGCGTGGAAAGCATGAGGAGGGTTTTCATGTCCACAGCGCTGCTCATATTGAGCTGTTTCGGAGCGTCGTGGGTCTTGGCTGGTAAGTTTACAAGATTGCATTCCATCAATGCTAATGGAGCATTAATGGGGACTGTTGCACATCCTAATGATCACATCCAATGGGGCATTACGAGATAGTAGTGGTCAGATGTGGCATGCATAATGATGTGATGCCTGAACCTTTGCGGAGATGGTTAAATGTAAAGCATGAGATTGATTTGGTCAGAGCCAAAAGCCATGCTTGATTTAGAGCAACTGAAACGAAATATTTTGGCAATAATACACACCTGTTGCATTATAACACACACCATAAATCTGCGTGAATTCCATTCCATTATTGGCTGCAAAACAGCAGACAATGTATCTTGTGTGTAAGCTAAATTATTTAATTAATGAATATAGATTAGTAATATTCAATATTTTGCTATGCTATACATATTATAAAACATTTTTGATAGTTGAAATTTATAGTTTATAATTGATAGCTGATAGCTTTTAAAATTAAAATATAGAATTAAATAAAACAAATAATGAACTCAAATTAAAAACTAAATATTAAATAAATTCTTGGTTTGATTAAATTAATCAGTTTCGTATAAAAATCTCTTCAAAATGGAATATGGAAAGACAATTACTGATTCTTTAGTGATTCTGTCCCACATAAACCAGTCACCTAATTTAAGCACAACATCAAAAAGAAGCTTCTTGTAATGCAGACGATGCCTGCAGAATAATAAATCCAAACCGCAGCCGACACATTAATGTATGGGGCTATAAATTTTCTTCTTAATGCAACATATTCAAGCCTGACTAAAGATAAAAAAAGCCATAAATCAGGGTGTAAACAGGCTCCTGGCAGCTGCGAATGTCAGATCCTTGATGCTTTTAGAGGCTCCAATGACAAGAGAAACTCAAAGTTTGAGCTGTTAGTAGAAAACGTGCATGATTTTATCTTAGGGAAGAGCATTACACACAGATGAAGAGGGAGTTGGAGAGAAATATGCAAAAATATACCCCAAAACACATGGCTGAACAAATCAGGTCAGCAAAGAAAAAATAATGTGATGTGTGAAGCCCAGATTAAAAGAATATTTCACCCAAAATGCAAGTTATGTCATTATTAAATCATGCTTTCTTTCTTGTTTTCCCCCCCTTTATCATTATGTTTTTTTGTTTGTTTTGTTTACTCATAAATGGCATAAATGTGGACCAGAACAATTTAATTCCAAACACATTCCCACTCACTTCCTCTTTGTTTCCATAGCAACCAACACAAAACTACATTATGGAGCTGTTTATTCAAGTATTTTGTTATGAAGCAAATACTATATATCCATTTTTACCTTTACAAACACACACACTACTTATTATTGAGTAATTATCGATGACTTAAACTAATACAAAGTTTCTAAAAATTACATTATATAAATGCGTCATTCATTGATTCAAAATTATATCAATTGTAAGTTTAAGCACTAAAATTACAAACTGGAAATAAATATTAACAGTAAAGCTACAAGTAAAAATATATTTTTGATGTTTTCTAATGTACTGTATTATTTTGTGCCATGAACATCCCTTACCTGTGATAAATTGACTATAATGGCTTCATGTCGCTAATTGCTTTGTGTTAAAGTAAAATTATAGTCCAAATCTCCAGAGAAACATTTAGTCAAAAGCCTTTAGTTTGTTTTGTCTTTAGCACAATCATCATAACCTGTTTTTCTTGATTGAGTCATTCTTTATTTTCAGTCTCAGATGATTAAATTAAACTAGAATATCAAGAACTGACCTGCCTATATACAGTATAACATCAGGCCATAGCTGATCATTCATAACAAAACAAACATCTTCAGTTTGAAGTGCTCCAAGTAATGTAATTAATTAAATACAGATATTGGGACAACGGTTTAAATGTACATGTTTATATATTGCATTTCTTCCTGTCTTCTACATCTACAGTATGTGGGATGCTTCATTTATAATTCAACAGCATGTGAATGTTATTGCTCCCAGAATGCCTTTCTACAGCCTATAGAGAAGTCTTTTTACTGCAATCGTCAAGCAAGGCATACTGTAAATGTCTAAGCAAGATATTTTGCCTGAAACATACCCTACAGATGCTTTAGCTATGCCTGATTTTATGTGCCATCACATGTGTCAGAGCACAATCCACAAGACTAATGCATTTATGCATTCTGCGGTGGCCGCTATAGTGTGCATTTGCATAATCTGTCATTTGCACAGATATTCTTTATAATTTTAATAGAATCACGGTACAAGAGAAAGGCACAACCATTTAAAGAATTCTCTATAAATGTGTATTTTGCATTATTGTACGCCTTACATGCACACAATAACATAAGTAACACTTTTAAGCACTAAAAAGAACAGCTTGCTGTTGCTTGAGACTGATTTGTCAATCTCTCGTTCCTAAGAGTCGGACTACACTGATCACGCTGTATGATGTTATTGTGGTCAGTATAGTGAGGATAAATAAGGATGGTTTTCCACATCTAAAAATGTTTCAGTATCTTAAAATAAAATTTAGATCTTCAATTCATCTCTATTTGTAAACACAGAAGATGGAAATCAAGCAAGGTGAGGTTTATTGAACATTCAGTGATCAAAGATTAACGTGGCAGAGGATCAGTCGGATATCCATGTTCTCAGTTATACAGCAGGACAGTTCAGAGGAATGTACGACACAGGTACTACAAAGGTAAGTACCAAAGTTGAACGATCTCCGGATCGTTTGTCCTCAGTGAGGGGTGGGGTAAGAGTGACAGAGTGAGGCTTCCTGAATACGATATAAATCCAGCTCAGCAGAATCAAAGGTTCGGGCAGGCAGGTTGACCAGGCAAAGGCACAGGGAGAATACCTTGAGCTCAGCCATCGGTCTACTGGTGAGTACGGCTTAAATGTCTGCCTGCGATTACATTCAGGTGTGTCTAATCAGAACTCTGGAGACTACGTGCATGTGTAGGTGACTGATCTGGGATCTGTTTGCTGTGATGGCGTGGGAAATAACAGGATTTTGTGTAGGCTTTTTTTTTTTAGTATTGCCAACTCCTCAGTATTGATAAATATGCAAATTCTTCATTTTGGGGTTTTGGAGACCCTTTGCATAAAATATAATCCACTCTTCTCTTACTGTAACTATAATACAACCAGTGTGTTCATCACATAACATGTAGACAAGGCACCTATATGCATGAAAATTTTATCTAGGTCACCATAAATTGCTTCGGACTCTCATACACCATTCCTCTAACTGGCTGCACAACTGGCTTCCTTGAAACAGGATTTACATGCAATGTGTGTGAAATGATGAAGCCTAAACAGAAGAAAAGAGAAAAAAACTCTAAAGCACACAGACCTTTTATTATAACATTTATTTACACATAAACCTACACATTAGATTTACTGGTAGACCTGAAGCAAATTTATTGGAAAAAAAAGAGAAACAGAGCTGATATGAGAATCAAAATAGTTATTGTATAAATATCTAAATATTAAAAATAATGTATTTTAACATTTGAGTCATTATATTTCTATAGGCTATCTATAACATACACCAATTGTCAAATGTTTTAGAATAGTGTTTTAATGTATGTGAAAGAAGTCTCTTCTTCTCATGAAGACTGCGGTTATTTGATCAAAAACACAGTAAAAGCAATGTATTATTATTCTAATGTAAATAATGTAAAAAGTTATATATATATATTAAAATGTATTTTTTTCCTGTGATCCAAAGCTATATTTTCAGCATCATTACTCAAGTCTTCAATGCCACATGATTTTTTAAACATCCTTAATTTTAATTATACACACCGTTAAACTCTGCTTATTGTTACATTATTAAAACTGAAAATTTCAAATGCTGACATTTACTGCACCCTAATATCCTTTTAATCCTGCATTTCTGTTTTTATAGGACTTTGGACATGCAGCTCTTTTGCACTGATGAACCGCACAATAAAATATAAATAAATAAAATGTTTTATTCTCCAAGATTTTCTCTACTTTAGCCATCGATGCTGTAATCCCCAGCCAAAACAAAAGAAAGGAATTATCGGCATTAACCAACTGAACTCCTCTCTGTTTTTCCCAGACAGTTTGGCTGCTCCAGTGAATGTGTCCATCAGAGATCTAAAGGGCAGCTCTGCTGTGGTGACATGGGACATCCCCGACGGGGAGCCAGTCATCGGCTTTGCCATCACACAACAGGTAACCAGACCAGAAGGTCACATAAAGTTCACACACTCAGCTCTCTCACAGCATGCATATGTTCACTCGAAACTCGAATCTGTTTAAAGAGAAAAGTGAAGAGAAGACATTTAGTTAAATACTGCTTTATCTATCCATAACAGAAAAAAGATGTCCGCATGCTGCGCTTTATCCAGGAAGTGAACACTACCACGCGGAGCTGTGTATTGTGGGATCTAGAGGCAGATACGGACTACATAGTGCATGTTCAGTCTATCAGTATAAGTGGACCAAGTCCCCTCAGTGAACCTCTGCAGTTCAAAACCCCCAAAGAAGCTGAAACACAGGCCTCTAAGAGCAAAGGTAGTATATTCTTTCATTTTTCAGCAAGAACAAAATAATTAATAATCAATGTTTGACACACCACTAAAAGCATGAGTGTATTTTTCACAGACGAAGTGACCATGGAAGAAGTGGGTCAGAATGCTCAGCTCCGGGCGGGAGAGATCATTATCATCGTAGTGGTTCTGATCATGTGGGCTGGTGAGTGAGGGGAAGACCTGCTGCCATCCACATTCAGAGAGCTTTATTGGATGGTTCATTGAACAGAATATCGCACATCTGTAGTGTTCGTGTCATTTTTGGCTTTCAGGTGTGATAGCTCTCTTCTGCCGTCAGTACGACATCATCAAAGACAACGAGCCCAACAACAACAAGGATAAAGCCAAGAACTCGTCCGAGTGCAGCACCCCTGAGCATCCGTCAGGAGGCCTGCTGCGCAGTAAGGTATAACGCTGCTCTGCGAGAGGCCAGATCACACTAGGCAGGTACAACCATCCCGAATCATAGTTCAAACCAAACTATATTGATTTTCTCAACGATCAAAACAAAGAGCCTTGATTTTCTTGGACTATAAATATTTACCTGCAAAATCATTTCACATTTGATTTCAGCCTTCTTTGAAATATTATTTAAGTTTAATATTTAAAATTAGTTTTGTTTATTTTTTCATATTTTAATTTTTCTTTTAAAATTTAAGGTTGTAGTAATTATTGTCATGTTTTTACTTAGTTTAGCTTTAGTTAGCTTTTTAGTTGAATCACTTCGACGTAACATATGGGAATTCGCAAGAGAGACCAATTGCCTTTGAGCTTTATACAAAAGGTCAATGAAAATTGGCGTGCAATTGATTGCACTCAGGTGCACCTCATCACTGTGTGAGTATAAGCGGAGTGAACATGCAGATTTTCGCTTCAGAGTCTTCGCCGTTCTGAGCTATCTAGGAGACCCCCTCAGCGAATTCTGGAGAACGATAGAGGAGAGTGTCCTACCTTCAAGAGTTCCTGCAATCTTCCTGCTCTCTCGTCTGACAGCGTTTCTCTGGGCGGCTGTCAGCGGATCCTGCAGGCTGATGGCCTTTTTAAAGGCCGGCTGTACCAGTCATCTTGCAATATCCAGTGAGCAAAGACCTCTGAGTGCATGGAGACACTTGGGGGACCTCCAGGTGACTGTCCAGAATGCTCCGTCCGGAGTAACAGCCCCGCAGACTTCTGGCGCACTGTGTAGTCTCGTGGTCCTCCCGAAGGAGACCACTCCTCCCGTAACAGGGCCGAGTGTGTCCTTCGGGGCGCCCTGGGAGGTCGAGAAGTCTTCAGCAACATCAGTGGTGTTTCAGATTGTGAGGTTGAAACCGCATCAGGAGGACGCTGCGGCGTCTGTCCCAACCGCGGCAGATGCTGAGCTGTTGGCTATGCTCCTCCACGCCACGGCAGGAATCGGTTTGGAGGTGCCCCGTGCACCTGCAGCCGACCCTTCGCGGCTGGATGATCGGTTTCTGGGAGCCAGAGATACAGCCCCACCACGCTCTCCCCCAGTGCCTTTCTTCCAGGAGGTGCACGAAGGTGCTCTCCAGGCGACAAAGGTCACAGCGCATGCCTTTGGTCAGGTGATGTCCACTGCGGTGGCCCAGAAGCGACATCTTCGTCTAAACCTGGCGCAGGTGCCTGACGCCGAGAAGGCCCGCTTTCTTGACGCCCCCATCTCCCAGGTCGGCCTTCCCTTGATTCCCCTAGTGACCTAGCTGGGAGCCTGGATAGTGTTTCCCCGCCCCTCACAGTGGTTGATACAGATGATATGCCCCGGCTATGTGATTCAGTTTGCCAGGCGCCTGCCCAAGTACCGCAGCATCCGCTACACCACTGTCCAAACAAACTGTTGTGTTTACGTGAGTGACAATAAGCATTTATTAAGATCAGTTAAAAGTTGGATTCTCAAAAGTATGTGAGGTTCCCAGCAGATCCAATTTTACTAGTTGTGCGTCCCCTCCTATCTATTATGGAAAATCAGCTGCGTTTGCGGGCAAACATGAAACAACAGATGCTGAAATCGCAGCTGGCCGATTCAGTATTTTGTTCGTTTCTTCAGAATTGCTTGTGGGTGTTAAAAAAAGTGGAGAGATATGCTTCAAACAGATGTTTACCACGAGCGTTTCTATGCTGACTAACTGGTGTGACTTGTTGCACGCCGTTCTGTTGTTGTGGGGACATTTCCACGCCCCGAAACGTGACTCTGAACGAAAGAAACTGTGATTGGTTGTTTGTGTCAAACGGCCTTATGGGTGGCCAAAGAAAGCGGCTATGAATTCCAGACCTTCGGCCGTCAGTCGAGACTATTGTTTTACAGTCCTTACTTCATCATGCCCAAAAAGAGCGGTGGGTTGAGACCTGTCATAGAGGCCATCTCCCAAGTGAGAGCTCCCTCTACGAGGCAGGCTTACACTCTGAGGTGGGGTCTGTTCGAAACTGGTGCTCCTCTCGCGGAGAGGACCGACAGAGATGCACGATTGCAGTTGAGCTTTCTTTCCTTGCTAAATTGTACATATTTTACGAGTTGCTAATTCATATGAATTTGTACGAACAACCTACACCTAACCCCGCCCCTAAACTGGGGTTTAGATAAAGTGTGAGGTCGTACAAATTTGTATGAATTAGCATGAATTTGCCACCTTGTACGAATACATATGAATTGGTTTTGAGACTGTGTTGAACTGAACAGAACAGAATCGAAAAGAATACACTGAACTGCTGTATATTTTATGTACTATTTTTCTAACACTTTAACAAATTATACTTTTTTAATTAACAGCTGTCAAGTTTTACTATGTATTATGGGACTGCATTCTATAAGAACGATACTTGTGATGCGCAGAACCTGATTTTGCTGAGTTTGACGTGTCCATGGGTCAACATCTTTGTTGACCATGGAACAACATTGTGATTAGCCAATCAGATTTGAAGAACCAGTTTATAGTTTTTGTGAAGTTTAGGCTTACAGTCAGTGTTTGGTACGTCAGTGTCAGTCATCTATAATTTCTTGATTTTAGGCATTACTCATAAGTAGGGTTAGGTTTAGGTGTAGAGATATGGTCAAAACTAAAATTGTGGAATAAAATGTTGTTCCAGGGTCAACAAAATATGTTAACCCAGGAACACGTATAACTCATAGACGCTGGTTTAATTATGTTACCTACCTTTTGAAACAGCCTTCACATCCTTCATTTTTCATTACTCCACTTATTGCATGATGTTCTCTGCTGATCGCTCCAGGCCACCCTCCAATCCTCTCACTAACATTAGACATCTGCTTCCACTCTTTGCAGTTCCCCAAGAACAACAATAACCGAACGCCATCTGTGAACTTTATCCATGTGTGACAGGATGGTTTCTGCCTCACTGGATTCCGCTTTTACCACACGGATACAGAGCGGCTGTATGTGCTCATCCTCAAAATGGGAATCAGGAATATAGGAAGTTTCCTGAAAACAGCTGGGGTAATCCTGCATCTGAAAGAGAAGCCAGAAAGGTGAAGTTTCACACAGATCCTCTCTGGCTTCAGCAGTCTGGAGATAAGACCAAATCTGTGGCTGTTTGCTGCAGGACAAAGAAAGAAATGCAGGGGAAAAGACCATTCTCTCTTCTCTTTATCACTTTACAGACAACCAATGTCTGCGAGGAGATCTGCACCCATTTTAAATCCTCTTTTAAACTTGAAAACTCTTGAGCTCTTCTCCTTTATCTGTTTTTTTTTTTCTTTTACCCTTTTTAAACAGCATGATCCACATTCTTCTCAATGGTGGTGAAGGCTTTTATAATAAACCTGTAGTAAGCTACTTAATGCAGGACATACATCTCTAGATGTTAAAAAATGTTCTAGGAAGATTTTGTTGAAAACATTACATCTGAACATTTAACTACATTTTTGGTTTTGGTTATACAAGCATTAAGGGAACATTCCAATTTAGAATTTTGCAAACACAGGAATGTTACTTTTGAATGTTCTCTAAACATTCTGAAACAAATAGTAACATTAAAAAAAAAACATGAATTTTCCACTAAAAAGTGTTTTAGAACATTATTAAAGACCCCACATTATTACCCCCCCGAATTATATTTGACTAATGTTCTGGCAAGGTTCTCTCTTGTTCCTTGTTAGCTGGGTTAGAGTTCGAATGTCTGAAACAACATTCAAAATCTGGGACTTAAAAAGTCAGTAAAAATCGTAAGAGTTAAAGAAAAATGCCAAAAAAAAATTCATATTCCACTATGTTCTTCCCTCAACTTGGAGGAGTTCATACATGTTTCTGCCGTCTTGCATGGTGCTACTATGTTAGGATTTAGCTTAGCTCCATTCATTCCCAAGGATCCAAACAGGGATTAATTCAGAAACCACCAAACATCCATGTTTTCCCTATCTAAAGACAGTTGCATGACTAGTTACATGAGTAAGTAACGTGGCGGTTTTCTAAGCAAATAAAAAAAGATAACGATAATGTATGGTGGAAGAGCACTTTGCAGCACTTTGACCTTGGCACAGTAATATGCCTGGGTCAAAGTGCTGCAATATGCTCTTCCGCCATATGTTAAAGTTATCTTTTTTATCCACTTAAAAATTGCCTTCACCAATACTGTCACCATACTTATGCATGTAGTGTCTTTAAGTAGGGAACATGTGTTGGTGGTTTCTAAATTCATCCTTGTTTGGATGGCTAAGGTAAACACTAACATAGTGTCGCCATGCGTTATAGTGATTAAGTGCACACACTTAGATGAGTTATCAACTCTAAGTTGAGGGAAGAACAGTGGAATATGGAAAAACAGTGGAATTCGAGACAAAGAAAAGCAAAGTAAATTTGTAAAATTCTGCCCAAATTCATGATTGTTAAGTACGCAGGGTCAAATTAGTTCCACTGAAGCTCAGTCCACTGAAGATGGTTTTGTTTTTGTTAACTAAACCATTCATACAATAAAATGTAAAGAGTTTTTTTTTTTATTATAAATATGGCATCAAGCACTTAATTAAAAAATAAATTAATTTAAGTAATTATGATTAAAAGTTATTTAATGTATGTACAGTTGAAATCAAAAGTTTACATACACCTTGCAGAAACAGCAAAATGTTAATTATTTTACCAAATAATTATACCAAATTTGCATTGGGTAGAAATAGACTAAAAACCTGAATATGGATATTCAGCCTGATCTAATGTTCTAACGTAGGTATTAATACGTTACATTTACAAGCATAAAACGTACATTTTCGTACGTTTTTACTTTCGCTAAAACGTACAATTTAGGCATATTTTAATGTTTAAAACGTACAAATGGCTACATATTTTTGTTAAAGAGCCCCTATTATGCCTTTTCAAATATGATCTTTCATGCAGTGTGTCATGTAGCTGTATGTGAACATAAACTATCTGCAAAGTTGTGACGCCAACAGTGCATGATAAATAAAGTTATTGTCAACCAAATAAAGAGTCGGCTCACATTCGCCAAAACGAGTCGTCAGCAATTTGAATCTTTTTCTGTTACGGATCCATGTCACTAAGTAACATATTTGTATAATGTCCGCCCACGTTCTACGTCACGAACAACTTGCCTCACCACAGTTAGTACAATTTCCACGTGGATTACATCATGTCAAGAAGACGTTGTGCCACTTCAACCGTTTCATCGTCAGATTCCGGCTCGAATTGATAGGGTAAAATCGAGGACGTCTTTTGTATGTATTGACAGGTCTCCAGAGCTGTCATTCAGTTATGGCAATGGGCGTTTCATTTCGGACACACGCTGTAGTGGTAGACCAATCATAAAGGACTGCACCATCTGACCAATCACAGCAGTGAGGGATCACGAAAAGGAGGGGTTTAGACAGACTGATTCTTCGACTGATGAGTCGTTTTTGAATAATTTAGAAATCATTTAGCAAACCTGTTTTAAGAGACTCATAAAGCATAAACATAAAGCATAAACCTTTAAAATGACATAATAGGGGCACTTTAAAATATGTAAAATAGTTGCGTTTGTATAATTAAGATATTCGTATCAGTGCATTTTTATTGTTTTGACAATAAGCAATTTAGATTTTTAGAACCCTTAACCTACCCCAAACCTAAACCTACCCATTTTATAGAAAATATACATTTCTATGATTTTATCAATAATCGATTAAGATTTTTAGAGATTTTTAACCTACCCCCAAACCTAAACCTACCAATTTTTTTGCGAATATAAAAGGATATAAAACGCAGCTATCCGAAATATTAAATTTTCATCTCTGTACAATGTAAGAAAAACATGACAGACGGATAAATGTAATTAAAATCATTTATTTATTGGAAAAATGTCAAAAGCAGTGACAAAAGTAACCTAAATGACGATTTTGCAGCTGCAGTCCTCACTGGCGGAATACAGTAGGTTTGTGTAAGGACCAAAGCAGAATATGTTTTTAATCGCTGAAAATATTATCCAGATTATCTTCCCAATCCTTTCTCAGTGAACTCGTGAAGATGCGTGCATCATTTGAATACACTTCACAAGTACAAATTCAAATGTTGCTGTAAAAGGGAAAAGAGTTAAAAAGAAGTCTTTTTTAACATTATAAAGGCCTATTTTTGGATACGAGCTGGCAGCAGAAATCACATAAAAGAATGAATCGTAATCATTATCATATCATATATGAAGTAACGTTAGACAGTTTAATAACGCAGTTGCAAACAAGGTCATTGATATGAAAACTAAAAAAACACCAAAATAATAAAATGAATGCTGTGATTTCAATATTCACCAGAATCCATTTTTAGGTCTAGTCAATACGTCATATTTGCATGTTAAAAAGCTGAAAATACGTTCGTTTAGATGCTGAACATACATCAGTATTGTACGTTTTAGTGCCTGTAAAAACTTAAGTAAACGTACGTTTTATAGAACTAAATTTTACGCAAAATCCATACGAATTGGAATGAGATCATATTTGACATCACCAGGATCTTCCAAGACTGCATCAAGAGTTCCCTTTCCCAAACTTTAAAGCAAAACATTTTCATTCAAATGGCTTGTTCTCTGTCAGGAGAGAAGTGTTCATCCAGAGAATAGGTGGCTTATTTTAGACTGATTGATTGTGGAATAATTTTACTGACAGCTTCATTCCAGCATAAGGAAATGACTTTTATTTCTATTTCTGATTGTGTTGTTGTTGTTTACACCTGATACTTGACCAAAAAAAAAAAAAAAAATATATATATATATATATATATATATATATAGTATAAAAATCCAGCAGTGCTGGGGGAGATACATTAAAACTGTAAGCCACTCCTAATTTAAAGTAGGTGGTTTTTAGAAAAAGACACTTTTTAATTGAAAGTGTAATCAGGTCAATACATTGATGAATTAGAGTGACTGGATTGAATATAAACAGATGAACTGACATTAAACGGTCAACAAAACACTTATTTATATAACCAAGTTGAAAACATGAACAGCAACATTTTCAATATAGTTCAGTATTTAAAAAAGCACTTAAAATGCCATACAGGGATTAAAACAAGAACATTTTTATGCATTTATTTTTTATCTCAGTGGACGCTAATGTGACATGAAAACCTAAAATGTTGGATTTTTCATACTGCCTTGCTACTATTAAAAAGTACCTTGTTTTTGGAAAGCCAGCTGAGCTACATTCAAAAAGTATTTAGGTTTACATGTAAGATTCGTGTTTTTGAATTGCATAGAAAATTTCTGTCCAGTTGGATTACATTTTATCATCAACAAACTATACTCCCATATTTGTCAGTCATAAATGAAACAGGATTGTTTTCTGCAATAGCACTAATAAACTGAACCCATTTCAAATACCAGATCATGTATCATCAATGAATCCCATTTAAGTCATGCATTTTGCAACTACTGTAACTGCCTGTTCCACAGATAGACATAACGTTCATATATTTGTTTACTAATTATATTTTCACAACTAATTTGTGCTGATTATAATTTATGCAATTTAAAATAAATATGAGTATTTGAATAAAACAAAAATAGATGCAAATAATTAATGTTTTTTGATTGCAGAAATTATACCTGTTTCATTTATGAATCACTGACATATGCATCACATTAAGGTTTTAAGTTTATGTTAAAACTGTGTAATCCAAATAGCAATGTTATGCAATTCAAATACATAAATATCAAAATCAGGTCTGAAAAAATGATGAATTGAGAAAAAGCATCCTAGCACTGTTAGATATTACAATACTATTATACTTAAGAGTGGTTGTGTATATTTCATTATTATATATATAGTGTTTATTCTTTAACAAAAGGAATTGTAATAGAACTGAGTAATTGAAACATTCTAATAATGCTTCTATTTGTATATGTTTTCATTATGATGTCATGCCTGGTTTTAGTTATTTTAAATGGTGTAAGAGAATTTTGTGGTTGTCTATAAGACGAGATGAATGATATCGGACATTTTCAGTATTCTCTGGACTGCCAATCAGAGAACTTCTCTTCAGTGCTAATATCATGTTTCTCTAAAGGACATTCCCCTGTGCTTTCTCAATATCGTCTCTGAGGAAGACCACCCTCCTCTCTAAACAAGGGCTGAACATCTATTACATCAGCAATAAAAACCACGGGGGATTCTGACCAGCCTCCAGGATTGCACTTAAACCGACGGGACCGTCAATGCTAATCGATCTGGTCGATAACAATGCAGAAACCACAGGACTGAAGTCACTGTAACTATGTTCTCAATATTATTGTGTGCTTTTACCACACTATCCTGAATGCATTAACTGTCATTAAATCTGACGAATGGAATTGAAAAATCTTTTGTGATGCTACTGCCACACTTCCTAAAGCTGAAAACAGAATAGCAAAACTAATGACAGTTTATCAATACTCCCATCCTAAACTCACACTAATCACAAAATTATGGATATGGGACTCAATAAAAATATTTTGACCAATTTGTGATTGGTGGACTTTGTAAGCACATATTATAAGCACATTTTTACTTTTTGGGTAAAATATAGGTACATAAAAAAAATTGAATATCATGAAAAACTTCAAAAAGTGACACTTTCATATACATTTTAATTTCAGCACATGTAAAGTAAAACATTTCAATCTCAAGGACCCCAAATCATCATTGACTTTAGAAACCTCACAATGGATTTCAAGCAGCTTGGATTCTTCTTCCTCCAGACTCAGATCTTGATTTCTAAATGAAAAACAACATGTATTTTTATCTGAAAAGAGGACCTTGGATCACTAAGTGATAGTCCAGATATTTTTCTTCTTAGCCCAGTTAAGATGCTTCTGGTGTTGTTTTTGTTTCAGAAGTGTCTTGGCAGCTCTTTTCCTAAAGACGTGAACTCCAGCTTCAGTCCACATATTATGAAACTCTCCCAAGTATTTAAATCGGCTTTGCTTGGCAGTATTCTCAAGCTTGTGGTCATCCCTGTTGCATTAACACCTTTCCCTACCCAGTTTCTTCTTTCTTGTAAACTTTGCATTTAATATGCTTTGATAGAGCTTGTGAACAGCCAGATCTTTCATTAACAACCTTCTGTGACTGAACCTCTTTGTAGAGGGTGTCAATGAGTGTCTTCTGGTCCACTGCCAAGTCAGCAGTCTTCTCCATTATTGTGATATCAAAGAACAAGAGATATCTGGAATGTATATTGTAGGGATGGTCATTTAATGAAGCTCAAATATAAATATTAGAATATTTAGAGATACTGGATTTGACTTTCATGAGCTGTAAGCTTTATTCATCGGAATCATAACAAACAAAAAAAACTTTTTAAATTTTAAACTTTACATGTCATGAAGCCAAAATATATGAAAGTTTCACTTTTTAAAATAAGTTACAAAAAATGTTTTTCAAGGTATTACAATTTTTCGAGATGTATTCCTTTAAACTGAGAAAGAGACTATATTTTGAACATTAAAAAAACACTTTATGAGACAGCGCCCTCTTCTGCTATGTATCCTAACCCTAAAATACACATGCAAATGCAGATCAGACAACCAAATGTCATACTTTTGTCAGTATACCTAACTTATAGTATTTTTTTTTTTCAATCAATAAAGGTTTAGTAATTTATAAAAGGCTGATGCCCATGTTCTTAATTTTTATTTTACTGTATATCCAGGGGCTTTTCAGAAACACTTCTTAGAAAAAAAAGAAACCTCTTAAAAAGAAACGTGTACAACACACACTTATTTTCATAGTTTTTTATTCCTCTTAACAGTCTTCATGATGACAATGTGCATTTAAAAAAAACATGGACAATTCACTTAAGGAATATTGTGAAAATGGGGTTTTAAAAGGTGATTAAAAATAGAATCATAAACTGTGCATTTAAAATGGCAAAAACATTGACCAATGGCATGAGTGGACCTATTTGTTTTATAAAGTAATGGCTGAAGTTACTGAAACTGAATCATTATGTCTGCAGTTATTTCTGGTGCTGCTAATGATGCATCATTATAAACTTCACCTTTAAACAATATCTGCTCTTGTAATCAAATCTTTCTTACGCTTAAATTTAGCTAAATATACATTTACATTTAGTTCAAATCTTCATATTTCTTCTAGGTCTGCCCTTTGACATGATCATGAAAGCAGAAGCTGCCAAAAGTAATTAAACGGATTGTAAATCTTTGTATATTGATTAGTTATCAGAGTTTAGATGTTGGAGGTACTTTTCTGGCTCTGAGACAGCGAATCTCACAGTCCTCCTGAGTGTTGAATCTGTTGCTGTTCCCGTCACAGCCTCCGTACCAGAACTGGACACACTGGCCACTGCTGACGCTGTAGTACCATTTCACTGAGAAGTTTGAGCAAGCTCCTGCATCGACACTGAGCTGGCAAATGTCTATTAGCAGAAAAAAATAGTAAAAAACAATAGTTTTAAGATACACATACAGTAGTGATGATCAGGCTGATCAGTTTAAGGCCATTTAAAAATGTCAGACGTTTAATACTTGCATATTTTAGAACACATGTTGAGTTCAGAAAAAAATGTTATACTTGATTTGCAAGATTATATGTTTTATAAAACACATGCTAAATATTTTATGGTTTGGGATAGGTTTAGGAAATATAATTGTCTTTATTTAAAAACTGGTAGTAAACGTGTATTTTACCCTTGAAACTGGAATCATCCTTCGGAAGATTGTCAGATTCTGTGGGAGAAATTTTAAACAATGAAACTCTGTACAGGTAAGTGGCCTACATCAAACAACAAATCCATTAAATCCATTCAACATAGATTTTTAATATGAACTATGTATTATGTAAATTAAATGGTTAAATTCCTGTATGTTGAAGAAGAACTAATATATGAATACCTGCACTAAATAATATACTGTATTGAAAACAACAACAATGATAATAATAATAATAATAATAATAATAATAATAATAATAAAAGAAACTTCATCTTAATTTTTTAGTCTAGAGTAACCTTGTGGTTTTCCTGGTCAAAAATTGCAGGTCTACAAAAAAAAACGCTTGTTACCCTCTCGTTATGCTGTATTATTACCACATATTGGATTTACTCTTTTTATCAATGTATCTTCTTTCAATTAGTACAGATTATGTTTAGTATGCCTCAATTATCTGAGAAAAAGTACAAATACTGATTTTTAATTTTTTTTTCAAAAGCTAAGAGGCATAAGCTCAAATCTATGGAACCTACAGTATTATAAAACCAGCGCTAACTCAAAGAAAACAAGCTGACTAAAAAACTGAATCCAAGATTTGCTGATAAAGGTTGATAAGGGATTTGTAAGCAGTTTTTTTAAAGGCTGTTGATTTTTGACTGTTAGGTAACGGATTTTCAGTAAAGCAGAATTTACATCAATAAAAATACTGACTAGGATCGGCCTAAATATCAGGCTGTAACAAAGTTTGTTAACTTTACCTGTAGACACACACTCCCTAAAGCACTCGGCATCTGTCAAGAATCGGTTTTTATTTCCTCCACAGCCACCGTACCAGAAGCGCATGCATTTCTTAGTCTGCTGGCTGTAGTACCATCTGGACACATACGATCCACACACATGGCCAGGATCTTTCTCAAGAAAGCATCGTGCTGTTGGAAACAAACAGTACACTCAAGTAATTCCCTGCGGCACAGAATACTGAACTCATCAGGGAAACGGCACAAAAACAGCTTGTGCATTTTAATACAAGTACATACATCCATAGCACAAAGATACGTGCAACCTCAGCTGCTAAATGAAGGATTTAAGGGGGCAGTAAGATTGAGCACCTTTAGTCTTCGTGGGCTCGGTTTTGTTCTCTTTGTGCTCTTCTGTAAATCGTTCGGTGTCGTCAGGTTGACTGGGTTCAGTGACTGCTTCTGTGTTTTGCTCATCAAAATCGTTTTCGTAATAATCCACAGGCTCCTCTGTTGTACTGAGCTCTTCGGTGGGAGCTTCAGTGGGCAGAATATCTCTGAAACACAGTTAAAAAGCACAAAACGTGTTCTGTACAGAGGAGATGGCAAAACTCCCTTTTATACAGTGTGTGGAAAGTTATAATTTGATGGGATCAGGCTCTGTGGACAATGACTTTTTGTCCTTCCGATTGGTAAGACTACAACTTCCTACAATTCAAATGCCTTTTATTCAGCAATTATCCACGATTGGTCTTTATTGTTCAGACAAAATTCCTTGTCTGGTGCCCATCGAAAATAGTATTAAAATAGGTAAAAAATGCTACCAAAATGAAATATTAATGTAAATTTTAGACCCAAAGACTTTACATTGGTTGTGCTACTTAAATATAAAATCACTACATTTACAGCGGTATCACATCTGTTATCTTTACCCATCAACAAGGTAAAACCTTTAGATTACTGAGCCAAGAACACACAAAAGCAAGCTAGGGAAATGCTTCTGCTGCTACAACAAAATGGTTTAGAAAATACACAAACCCCTGTGCTAACCTTTACATTTATGTCTAATGATTGTGGAGGGTAAATCTCATTACCTCTCTATGGTTTGTTGTCCAGACTCAACAGGTCTCAACACAAAACTACGACAGTCACGAGGCTGTATTGATGACTGGGGTAAGATTCCTCCTACAAAACAAAAGCAGATATATACCAGTATGGAAGACAGATTCCACCTTTTCTGTTATTTTATTCTATGTGCATTATTCCGAATTTTTTTCTCGGAATTGGGTGATACAAACTCTGCAAACTCTGATACAAAGCAAATTCAGATTTTTGTGAGATTGTGAGATATAAAACTGGTTTCCAAGGCAACATTTCTCATTTAGTTTAACTTGAAGCACTAAAGTTAACGAAAACAAAAACTGAATTAAAAAAATATAAAAAATGTATTATGGATAGTAAAAACAAACAAACAAAAACTTAAACGAAAAAACACACGAAAAAACTAAAACTTTAAAATTAAAAAGCTCAATATGCATACAGCATTAACAAAAGTTTTAACTTATATTTGTTAGATATTAGAAAAATAAATAAATAAATAAATAAAATAGAAAACTAAGAATATAAAAAATCCAAAAGATGAACAAAAAAAAAATATATATAATAATTTAATAAATATCTTTATATATATTTCGGGTTGCATACTACTTACTACAGAGGCTTTATCCAAACACAATTCTGAATCTGTCTTACTGTGGAGCATATGCAGGAAGGCGTGAGCGAAGCGTGTGCTGTAATCTCTGTTATCCAGGAATACCAGGTGCTGCTCCAGAGGAGAGCTGGTGAGCGCCTCCAACCGGGTCCAGTCGAATCTCTGTCCCGCCATGAGGATAAACATAACAACATTCTGGCAATTACACAATCTAGACAAATAATCAAGCTGAGCTTTGCTGTGTTCAGAGTTTTCACCAAAAACAGCCATGACCATTCGCTTGCTTCGTGGTCTTTCTGCTTTAAGGATAACGTTAGTAATCAGCCACTCCAAAGCATGCTCGGGATGGGACGTCCCTCCTACTTGCGTCACTGTATTAGCAATATGCCTCTTCATGATACTGCGATCTTTAAATGCAGTAAAGCTGAACTCCTCGTTGATGTAAGAGGAGCCGTAAACGGAGCTCTGCTGGTAGATGGCCACTCTGGTTTTCCCATCAGCTCTGCTCGGCTCGCTGCTTACACCAATCTGCTCCAACAGAGACAGCAGGAGCTCCTTCGCATTGATATACTGTTGAGTGTTCAGGTTATCAGATCCATCTAATAGCACAGACAAATCCAAATCCATCTGCAGGGGCGGAGGGTGCAGAATTACACCACACACTGGGTCTGGGTCACAACGATCTGGGAAGAGAGAATAAAATTACATAATGCAAATTTAACCTCATAAATAACTAAAAAATAACTAAAACGTGCAACACTCTAGACAGGCAGCAACCCTGTGTGTCATACAAAAAGAGAGCCTTGTTGCATTGCATTATAGGAGTGACTTCTCATTGGAAATCTGGCTTGCTAAAATTACTTACATTATGTACATAATACTCTAATAAGCATGAAATCAATAATGTGTGTCATATTTTGTCATATTTTTTACAATAAACATTTCTTTCACTTTGTACACCATTTTATACAGAGTTTGTAGCAATGTATTATGGGATTGACTTCTCATTGAGAGATTGTTGGCATGCTGATGTTCATAAGATAATGGCAAGATACATAAAAATCATCAAAATAAATTATGCACACAAATATTGGACAATCCTACCAAGTAAATGTTGCACATGATACTACATTTGAAAATGCAGCACTCATGGTAAAATAACGGTAACACTTTACAAGGTTCCTTAGTTAACAACTTTAGTTAAGATGAACTAAGAATGAACAATACCTCTACAGGTCTTACTAATCCTAGTTAATGCTAATTAATCAAGATTTAGTACTGCAACATTAAAATCACAATTTGTTTTTGTTTAGTTAATGCACTGTGAACTAACAATGAATGATTGTATCTTTAAATGTATTGTTCATTGTTTGTTCATGTTAGTTAATGCATTAACTAATATTAACAAATGATACCTTATTGTAAAATCTTACCAAAATAACTTTCTAATAACTAAACTTTTCTAGACCTTGAATATTTCAGAATGAAAAGGCTTAAATGCGAATGTCTGCACTGGAGCTTACCAAAACAAATGATGCACTGTTTAATGCGATTTACTCCTCTACCATCGACAACAATGTAGCTTCTTGTGTCGTCAACCTGAGACAGACAAAACAGTTTGTCATTGAATGTGTAGCTTTTTCACAAATCAAAATTCTGGTTCTCGTACATTTGGTTATTAAATTTATTATCTAATTTCCAAGTACTTTCAAATACCTAAAAGCCTGCATTACTCATTCTTTGTCATCACAGTCAATAATGCTGACTGAAATTAGTTTCAAAATTGATTAACTAAATTGAACTGAACTAAGAAAAACTGAATTAACACTGAAGTGGCTTGAACTAAACAACAATATTGTAACTCAATAAAATTAGGCTTCCTTCATATTTGATGAAATTTGCATGATTATTGAGTTGAACGTAATCACCATTGAACTCACATGAGCTGATGAGCATTGCAACACTGACATTGATATTGAACTGAACTGAATCAACATTAAACTGAGCTAAATAATGACACTTGTCTGTTTTGTGCTACTTTACAGCTGAAATTTTCTTTGAAGAACAACATTAACACTGTTATTTTTCCTGTTTATTACTGCGGAGTAATATAAATAAACATCAATGTAGATAACATGGATATTTTTGCATATGCAAATTGACTATCTTCATATCTACCTGCATTGCTCGGCTCACATCATCAGCAGGATTTAAGGCGATCACTCCGAGGCTGATGTCTGCAGCCTTGAACTTCAGCATGGCTGTTGCAAGGCTCGATTCGTCCATCGATGGCCCGTTTGTGAAGAAGACTGCCACTTTCCTCATAAGCCTGGCCTTTCGCACTCGTTTGAAGATGTTCTGGGCCACAAAGCTCATGGCTTGTCCGATGTCTCTGGGTTTGTTGTTTATTTTTAAACCAAAGCTTTCTACCATTTTTAGAAGGGTACTCTTCTTAAGGTGGTCTGAGAAACGGATCAGACTGCTGGTTTCATTGCTGTAGGAGATCACAGACACTCGTGCTCCCGATGGACAATTACTCTCAGCAATGGAAATTTCTTCCAGTAAGGACCGAGTTGCATTACGCATTTGCTCAAACACCTGAGTAGTCACATCTGCAGACATGTCCAATGCTATCACCAGGTCTGTGGGGTAAACTGGACACCGGGTACCATTACCTGAAAGCATTTAGGAAAAAAATTAAAAATAAAAACAATTTTCTATTCACAAAAAGTTACTGATAAATGAGGCACTAAAATGTTAAAATGTAAGGCTAGGCATACCAGAACAGCAAGCTGTGGAAACAAAATAAAAGATAAAAAAGACATATTTCAAATTATTTCAAGGTAAATGGCACATATAAAGAATCATAAAGAGAAAAATAAAACAATGTAATATGACTATAAAACACTAGCAGTCATTCTGCCAGCATTCTTTGGATGTTACAGTAGATCTGAACTTACGACAGTTTTTGCGAATGTATTTGACCAGGTCACATTCCTTGAGGTACAGTAGAAGAAAAGAAGGAAAGAAGCAAACCGATCAAACTTTTGGATCCAATAAGTAATTTAATACTGTTTAAAAATAATGTATAGTAAGATCAACCTACAGGCATCAAACTGATTCCAGCAGGTCCTTTTTTTCCCTAAAAATAAAATGCAATTAAAGTGATACATAAACAAATAAATAAGAACAGAAACATCTCAGCAAACCTTATTTACATTTACATCAGAAATAATTTTTAGTGCTGGGGGTAATATTGTCACATGCACCAGGGCAGCTGGTGTTCCTAGCACAGAACCTGGTCTGAAAATATACTTGAATAGTTCAACTAAAAATAACTTTAAGAGTTACTTTTTCATATTTCTGCAGGTTTTATATTTCAAACATTGTTACTGTACTGTATCAGGTTTGTTTTTTTATATTGCATGTATCTCAGTCTATCCCAGTTTTATTTCTGTTTACAAAACACTGCACATATTTTAAAAACACTTTATTCACCAGAAGGTGAACAGCTAGTGAACTTCCTAGCACTAAACTTGCACCAAATTCTCAGGTTTCCCTGTATACATTTAACACTTTGCACTATTTTATTTCACTTTATAAAGCATTTCTTACATTTTCTTTCATTTTGCACCTTAAATGTTAAGAGATCATTTTTAAGTGTTCATTGTGACTTTAGACTTATGTTTACATTTTAATCATTTGAGTTTTATTAACTGAGGGGACTATGATCAGAGGAAGGTTAAGTTTAAAATAAAAAATGTTTAAATATAATATATTTTTCTCCTGGTCCTCATTTTAAATGGGTCATAAATATTACCAAAAATGATCGATATCCACTGATATGAAACACTGATATCATGATGCAGTTTTCAGCCATATCGCTTACTCTCTTTTTCACACAAACACATGACGTGTTTTAAGGCAGTTTCACATTATGAAACACTCAGGCGTTTACTGCAACCATGCGTTCTTTCTTTCTCTGACCATTTGGGCTGCATTATGCAAATATTACCACATCTTGATGTAGAGAAGTGGGGGCATGTTTAAAGGGGCCGTTTTAGGGAGGTGTGGACAAAACTTAACTAAAGAATTTCTCTTTGGTTTTGAAACTTTAGCTTTCAAATTTTTTTTTAATTCAGGGATCTTATTTAGCATGCACTAACAGCTTGTAACACTCAAAAGAGAAAGGAAAACTTGAAATGGCATCGTATGACACATTTAATATAACTCCTATTTAAATCATCTGAAATAAGAAAGTCACATACACCTAGGACGCTTCAAAGGTAAGTAAAACACTGCCTAACTTTTGTTTAAACTAAAACTAAAACTTTATATATATATATATATATATATATAACATAGATGTATAAAGTTTTTTCTAAAAGGTATGACAGTGTTTGGAGAAAGACTGACCCTGTGTCCGTCCATCCCACTCTCTCCGGGAGCACCTGGAGGACCCGGATGACCAGTGTTTCCCTGATCACATCAATACATAACACGACATAACTGCATACATTTCAAACAAATATTCTGCAAACATACACAATCTTCTCTATAATGTTAAGAAAATAATGTAATAAAAAAACACATGATTGTTTTGGTGGAAATCACCTTCAAAAGGTTAATAAACAAGCAAAAAGGCAGTTAAATGAAGGTGTACCGGTTTTCCTGGATAACCTTTATGTCCTTTAATTCCACTGGAGCCTTTGGTACCATCCTCACCCTATTATTATAATCACTGATATTAATAATGTTACATATTGTTATATTAATAAACATTATTATAATTAACATTTTCAAAATTACACAAATGCCTAGTGATAAGCTGTAACAGATGTTTAACTAGCTGTAACACACCTGCAAACCAGGGAGGCCAACGTATCCAATGCTTCCCTAAAAGCATTTTTATTCGGTTAGTTGAATATCCATAAACATACACAAAGGAAAGAAAACAAGTTACAGTATATTTCAGAAAAGTATGTTTGTGCATTGCTCATGATTCTTGTGCTTGATGTTGTTGTAATATAAATTATAGTATGTTTCAAATGAAAAAAAACACAATGTTCAAATGCAATTTCTCTGAATTTTCAGTGGAATGTATGTATAGCACAGCTACCTCATGTCCTTTAGGCCCAGAAGGTCCATACCCATCTCTTCCACCCTGACCCTGTTTGTATAAAGTCATGCATTAGAGTGCAAAGTCACACAAAACTATTTGAAGTGGTTTAAAAGGGCATTTTAACAGGTCAACAATGCACAAATGCAACAACTGACCGAAGGCCCTCTGAATCCCTCTCGTCCCAGCGTTCCCTTCGGCCCTGGGTCACCCGGGGTACCCTAAACCGTGTGAAAACAGGAGCACATGAATGGCACATGCAAACCTAAATCCCTGCAAGTCTGATTCATCGGTCACACATACCCTTGGCCCTCTGGGTCCTCGACTTCCCTTTGAACCATCAGTTCCAGGTGAGCCAAAGGGACCCTACGAAAACACACATGGTTCTCTCAATATCATATCTTTTGAACTAAGGGTAAAAAAAATCATGCAACTAATTTAAACAATTAAACAAACCTGAATTCCAGGTCCACCTGAAAGACCATTGTCTCCTTGAGTCCCTTTTGGGCCTGGTGGTCCCTAAACAGACCAAAAAAAAAATATCAGGAGGTATATGAGTTCATAGAATCAAACACAACCATCAAAAATCTGCATTTTTCATTTTTAATAAAGGTGAAAAGTCCCAGTTCTCACCACTTGTCCAGGGTGACCAGAAGGTCCTGGATGTCCAGCTTCTCCTTTTTCATTTGAAGATTCACCCTATACAGATACACACAATTACCATTACTACAGCAGAACAGACTAGAATAGATTATAATAGAAAAGAACAAAACAGAATGTTATTTAAAATAGAATAGACTTTTAACAGTTCCGAGATGAATGGTATGATTTCAATAGAATGGAATATGCTACAAAAATGTAATAACAAAAATAATATTAATAATAATAACAGGATATTTTCGAATTAACATTGTAGATTACAACAAAAGAATGGGATAGAATATAAAACAGAACTGAAATAAAAGATTCTTTGCATATTTTTTATACTATATTACCGGTAATCCTGGTCGGCCTTTTCTTCCTGGAGCACCCTATCAAAATACAATGAGAAGTTATCTGATGGAAAAAAATTTGCAAAGGATGAAAAAAGGATATCCATGCAATAAATGTTAAAGATCCCACACCGAAGGTCAGATCTCATGACCATCATAATACAAAATATTTGGATTGGATGGATTGGATTCAACTTCATTGCCATTACACATTTATATTAATACGCATAGTGTTCAAAAATTTGAGAAAATTTGAAGTCTCTATGGTCAAAAATACAGTAAACACAGTAATAAGGTAATATATTATTAGAATTTAAAATAACTGTTTTTGTTGTTGTTGTTGTTTTTTTTAATAAATTATAATTTTTTATACTGTATACTGTAAAACTATTTATTCTTGTGATGGAAAGATGATTTTTTTAGCCTCATTACTCCAGTCTTCAGAGTCACATGACCCTTTAGAAAACTTTCCAATATGCTGATTTGGCTAGGAATCTTTTTTATTATTATCACAGCTGAAAATAGTTACGCTGCTTAATGAAGGTGTACAAACCATGATACGGTGACTTTTTTCACCGCATTTAAAAAAAAAATTATAAAACAGCATTTTGTATAATTTAAATTTTTAATGTAGTGTATCTACCTGTAACACATGCACATTTTAAAATGCTATATGATATTGAGTGCAAATGTTTTAGCATGATTATTAAACTATTTTATATGTGACACTGAATAGTACAGTAACTATACATTTTCAAACTAAAGTAGAAAACTAGTATTGCACATACACATACAGTTTCGGTATTAATATGGACTTTTAAATGACTGACACGCATAGTACCTTTAAGTTAATAATATGTATAATTTGGGGGCAAATTAGGCATTGGTATTTTAGGGTACCATCCCAGGGACAGCTTTGTACCTTTTATCATGAAAGTATACTTACAGTTAGAAGCTACTATAGTACTGGTACAGATAATACTCACAAGGTCACCATTAGCTCCAGGGTCGCCTGGGGGTCCAACAGTTCCCTGGTCACCCTGCCAACAAAACACAGTTATCAAACATCGAATATATTTCTGAGATTTGGTCAAAAAGGAAAGATCAATAATGAAGGGGAGCAGCAAAAATTGTGCCTATGTCAAACTGCACAAATGCTTCAGTAGTGTTAAAATCAACAATGCTAATGTTAAAAATACAGTGTAAAGTGATAACTTTGACAGCTTGCAAAACCCAAAGTCACACAGGAGGATGTTGAAGTGATGTGTATAGATAATAACACAGGAAGAATGTAATTACGCAACAGCTAACATACGACACATCGCTACCGAAACAGAAACATTCTGTTATTCTAACACAAACAAATCGAGTTAACATTTTCCAGAAGGAGTGTAGAAAAAAAGACCCTCACTCGGAGCCCAGTATTTCCCCCCTCTCCTTTTGGACCTTGAACAGTGTTGTCTATTCCTGGCGCACCCTGTTAACACAAACAGAGAATCAAATACGGACAAATCAAGTCAGTTTGTTTAGGAGGTAAAAACTACTGTAAACACAGAGGAAGACCTACAGGATCTCCTCTCACTCCGCTGTGTCCCTTATGTCCAGGAGTGCCTTTGAAGCCCTTCTCACCCTAAAAAAAACAGAAATAACAGTAAGAAAGCTACTGGGTTGTTTTAAGAAAGCAAACAGATGTGACCGAATGCATATGTGATAACATAGTTACAGCACTGCCCGGGTCTCCTTTAAGTCCTGGAAGCCCAGTTAGGCCAACATCACCCTGTACACAACGGTAACAGAAAAAAGCGAATCAGATGACTCAAGTGAAAATGCAGTGCTCAAATGAGCAGTTTCATATTGGGTTGAATTTATTTCAATGTTTACAGCACTTTACTGATAATCAAACACAATTATGTATATTACTTAAAGGAATAGTTCGCCCAAAATTTAAATTACCCCATATTTTACTCACCGCCCAGGCCAGACTTTCTTTTTTCAGACAAAAATGTTGGTGTTTTTAAAACTTTTATCCTGGATTTTCTAAACTTGGTAATGCTGGTGGATAGTGGCCATTATTTTTAAGCACTGTAAATTAGATATATCTACGCCTTCAACTTCATACTTAAGATTACGGATATTTGAAGTAAATGATAGGAAACCTCAACGTGCAGGTTTGGTTTGCTATGGAGGAGTTTGTTATTATGTAAACATTTTTTGTTTCATGCTTTGTTTTTTTTTTTTTACAAAAGCTTAAATTTCATCTATATCGTCGCAAATCTATTTCTCTGTTCATTGTATATTTCTCTGTATATTGCATTGCACTTTTTAGTTTACTATAGTACATGGGAATGTAAGTGTAGAAAAGAGGCAGAGAAGAAAAATGAAGATGAGACCTGTTCTCCATCCACTCCATTCAGCCCATCCTCTCCATCTTCTCCCTGTCAGACAGAGGTCAAGAGGTCACAAACACTTACAGTCTGTTTAGGGAAGGAATCAACAACACTGAACAAATAAATCTTATAATTGTATTTGTTTATAACCCTAAAAATGTAAATGCAGATGCAAAAAAAACGTAAGTGCAAAAAAATCAGAATGAGAATCTGAATGTGTTAGCACTTTTTCTTTCATATTTTTTAAAAATGTATAAAATGTGAAGTAAAGTCTTTTATTGCAAAAACTTTCTATAAAAAGTTCAATAAGTCTTCATTGATATCTCATGCAATTTTGCTTTTCATGTGAATTTTACTTGTAACATTTGTAAGATTAACACTTTTGAGGTTTTAATTGCAGTTGTAAATAAAATTGCAGAACAAGCACTCAGTGTTTTCAGTCAATATTAAATATTGCATTTTTCAGTGTTTTTGTCTGAACAGTAACTGTTTAAGTGGAAACAGAAAATAGAATAATAGCTCTTGTTACTCACTTTATTTCCACTGTAGCCTCTATGGCCCTATTAAACGAGATTTAAAAACATTTACTTTATTCAGTACAACTGTAAAACATGAAGTCATACAGGAACATTAAACACTGACATAAACATCCTAGTCATGCAGTTAGTAATAGCAATCAAATCAGTCACACTTAATTCACGAATGTGTGTGCAACAGATAACAAAATATCAAATCATTTTATTTGTATATTATCAATTAGATGTACTGATATGATTCATTCATTATGATGATTACTTCTTCACAGCAGAACCAGATAAAGGATCAGTTTGAAGTTCTGTTAACAAGTGGTGTATGTAGATATACTGTACTACTGTACTGTTAAAATAAACCAAAAAATTCCAAGCAGAACTTTGCATTAATATAAGCAACATCAAGAAATGCATCTCCAAGTTAAATCATATCTTACATTACCTTGATTCCTCTGTTTCCATGACAACCATTGTGTCCCTGAGTTCCATTCAGCCCTGGTGGTCCTCGATCTCCCTGCCAGAAACAAGACCAGAAAAAACTGTTTATACATCCTCCCTAAAATGTGTACTATGTCCTATATACAGTCTCATAAGCGATATACTGCTACAGATGTGGTCTCAGAGTATGTCATCAGATAAACATTGTCTTAAGAGCATTACTAATGCTGAAATTTCTGAACTGAACAATTAACAGATTAAAAAAAAGAGGTAGCAGCTATTTGCAATAAGTGAAACTAGCCATAGATATTTTTTGTGATGTGCCATTTAAACAAAATGCAAATAGCTTTAGATTCTATTTACAATAAATTGTATTATTACTACTTAATCTGCCCCTCAGTTTTGTCACATTATGTTCCTGTTTAGTTCCTGTTTTTCCTTATTTGGTAATTTCCCTGTGTCCCCCTGATTTAGTTCATTATGTTCTACTTGTTATGGAATACGCTGATGCTGATTTAATGGAAATCAAAGAATCTTTATGTTAACTTTGTTGCGTGCATTACTACAACCACATCCAGAGACAAGTATTGTAGTATATTATACAACAGTATATGATAATAGATTATTAAGTGCGAATTTTAATTTAAAGTATTAAATGGATGCTACAGTTGCTACCTTATTTGGACCCTCCCTAACCCTACCCATTTATTTTCAACTTTTTGATTATTTCCTTCATTTTTATTGAAAAGAAACGCTTTTCTAATGTAATTTGAAATTTGAAAAGGCAGAAAAAAGTTCCAAAAAGGTAGACTGTTTTAAAATGAGTATGACATGTTTTACCACCTGTGCCACTGGAGCTGATGGCAGCCAACCGTCTTTTGTAATATCTAGCCCAATCACTCGTTGGTGGCCGGAGTTAATAGTGTAAGTGTAAATAACCACTGTCAATAAGGCAGACTATTTGCACTTAGTGTAAATAGATAATTAATTTAGCTTATTTAAACATCATTTTTCATAAAATGTAATACAAAAGTTGGGTAATATGAACAAAAGTATATGTAATATGAAGGTAATATTATATGTAATAATTAGGCTGATAGTTTCACTTACCATTCTACCTTCATCTCCCGGAAATCCAGGATGACCCTTCTGACCAGTGAATCCCTAAATAATAAAAGAAAACAGGAATGCTGAAAGATAAAACCTTCATAAGTATAGGAAAAAGGTCTTGAAGACATCACTACCATGTTCCTGACTTGAAGGTTGTTTTTGAACTAAGACACCTCATGTCACCTCACAAGGCATTTACCATTCACATAAGGACATAATGCATTAAGCTAAATGAGAAAAAATTCATCCAAGATAAACATAGCAATGGAAATGATGTGAACACACATTTAATTTCCACATTATCAGTATTTAGGGGCTCTGACCTTCTGATTGGAGATTCCAGGGGGTCCTCGTGGTCCAGGTACACCGGTGCATGCACAAGGTACATCACAGCATTTCCTCAGTGCCACCGCTTCCTGAGGGAGAGAAAAGCACACACAGAGTGAAACTCTTTGTATTTTGTTGCTCAAAAGTCACAAGCCATGGATCTAATCGAATCAATTAAAAACTACAAACACATATACAGAACAATCTTTAATACTTTAAATACAATGTGTTTTGTATGGTGATATATAGTCTGCCAAGAGCATCAATATTTGACGACTGGACAATAAATTAGTGAGCAACCAAAGATTTGTCTCCTGAAACAAAAGCCCCAAGAAAAAAAGCAGAATGCATTCAAAATAGTAGAAGAGCTTATTTAATAAGAAAAATAAACATACATAGCTGAAAACACTATTTTATCTAAACAAGTTAAATGGAAGTAGCTATGAAAAGCCTTCATTTATAAAATTAATACAAAAATAGTTGAGCTATTGATGCAACTTGTGCAGATGGCATCAAAAATAAGCCTGGAAAGAACTGCACACTGCTAATTTGTTTTTTTGTTATTGTTTTTTTTCAGTGAAAAGTGTATTTAAGCATTTTTGTTCATACTTACAATCTGTTTCATAAGAGCGTTGCCTAAATTTAGCATGTTGATGGTCAATGGCTGCATGTAGCCAAAACCTCTACCAAATTCCAGTTGATGGACGTCCATTATTCCCTCCAAAGACACAATCAGCAGTGCACTAACTCCTAGTTTACATGTCACAAATAAAAGCACATGGGTGTAGTAGAGAGTGACTGTAGAGGATGGGGACACTATACATTTTTTTTTTGTGGAAGAAAGTTGCACGAAAAGCAGTAACATGGCACACATTGAAGATGTGAAGTTGGGAGCTATTTGTATAAAATTGTTAAAAGGTAGTGTTTCCAAAAAAAAGTATAAAACCTATATGCAATTATGTCCTTTCACAAAATGTATTAAAGTTTTGCACACAACAAATTTTTAGATGGATCAATCTTGAAATACTTTACTTTAGATTTGTATGGTTCAGATATAAAGTGTGAATTTTGAAGATATAATCCAAAAACAATGAAGCATGAATACGGTGAGTGCTGACTGAAGTGTTTCAATGTGCATGCAAAAAAAATTTTTGGAAACCACCTGAGAGCACTAGTAAAAACAAAAAAATGAAAAACGTCCCAGTTAATGTGAAAGTAGCCAAAGACATCACTTACCGCTGTTCTGAAGTCTCTCTGAACTTGGCATCAGATTCTGAATGCTGTCATCCAACCCGTCTGTGAAGATTACCAAAACCTAGAGATAAACAAATGTGTTTCTTAAAACAGTTGAACTATGTTTCTTGTGAAAGCATGTTAGTTAAACATTAAACATCATGCAGTGGTGATCTTATTTAATTAAGGAACATTAACAAAGAATATAATATATCATGGACAATTATCTTGGTGTTCAGTTTTATATTAAAAAAAAATTCCAACCTTTGCATTGGAAGAGGGGCCAAATTTTTCTCTAAAGGAATCTAACAGAAACTCATTGAAAGACAGGGGTGCCTTAGGTCGCAATGACATCACTTTCTTGATGATTTCCTTGCTGTACTTCATAAAGTCATAATCCTCCAGAACCTTTCCATCTTGTCCAGACACAAGCCTATAGCCAAATTTAGTTGTAATGTTTTTCTTTTCATTGCAGTTTACATGACCCATCGTGGAGATAAGTTCAATGGCTGCGGTAACCAACAGTTCCACCTTAGGTGTCAACAGAGTTTGTGTGATTTCTCTGGACACGTCAAACCCAATGGCAATGTCAATATCACAGTCTGTTCAAACAAAAGAGGTCACAATCAAAATATTATACATTACCAATAATGCAAATGCATACATATAATACAGTGGAGATGGAAATTAAAGAACCTACAGTTTCCTAAACTGTAAAAAAAAGTCCTATTTTAAGTTATCTTAACAAGAGTAGAAGGGCAATTTTTTAATTGTATTTCATGAACTGACTGTATGTCTGAAGAACAGTATAAAAAAACATTTAGATATTTAAAATAGTACACGAGATTTGATCAGAATTAAAGAACAATCTAATTTAAGTGTTAAACACGAATCTAAACTAACACATTTAATCTCCTTAATTATACGACACATTTGTACTTACACCATTCTGAGGGTTGTTACATGTGTGTAGTTACAGAAATATTACAGCTGTAGATACTATGTACCGGTGTGTACTTACACTGTGGTTACATACTACATACACATATAGTTATTATGGAAGTAAACAGGTATTAGGGACACTTAATATAAAGTGGGACCTAAAGTTTAAATGAAATTTTTTTTTGTATTAAGTTACATAATAAGGTTAACAAGGTATATAATAAAAGAATAAAGAATCCTTTGGAGGCAGGTGCCATATCTTTATGCTTAAGAACAGAGGTTTTGTAAAGTATTTGGTTACTACATAAAAAATAATCACTTACCACATGGGGGTTTTGGTATGTCTTTACAGAGTAAATCTAACACTCTCCTTACGTTTTTTTTAAGTTCAAGGCCTTCAAAGGTCTCAATAAGGACCCGATCAGGTGTTCCAGCTATTTCAAGTAGCTCTGATTTCTTTATTTCATTGCCAACCCCAATAACAGTTATTTCAATGTTCTTGTTTCTTAGATAAGTTAATGCACTCAAGTCTTTATCGTCATTAGCTTCTCCGTCTGTGATCAGCAGAAGGTTCTGAGGGACTCCTTCATCTATTCTGGATCCATTCTCTCTTGTGAAAAAGTATCTGACATTTCTCAGGGCGTCCCAAGTACTTGTGCCCTGCTTTTGCTGTACAGTTTTGTTTATAGCTTTCTCCACATCCGCAAAACTAGTGTAGTCGTTCAGGTAAAACTCTTTCTGGAATATATGGCTGAACTGGGCAACACCCACTCGCCATTTGTTTTGAGCAACATCCAGCTCCTTCACAATGTCAATCATGGTTTGTTTGAGAGTAGTCCAACTTCGAGCCTTAATAGACTCTGATCCATCAATTAAAAAAACAAGGTCTGATACCTCCATCTCACAAACTACAAAAGAAAAAGAAAAGAACATTAGGACTATGTTAATGGACAGTTCTGTTATTTATATATATAATTTAATTGATATCATTCATTCATTTAAAGATCACATAGATCTTTAAATTTATTCCAAGAAAATAAGTTTGCAGTGATAAGAATAAACCAATATTTTGCAGTGATAAGAATAAACCAGTATTTACTTGGTTTGGTAAGATTGCAGAGCTCTTGGGTGATCCGTTTTTGTAGTCCAGGGAGATCCTGGTAGGTGTTTGCATAGTGCACTCTTCCTTTCTTTCCCACCATCTCCTTAAGCTGTTGTTCATCTGCATCTTCCGTACCAATAGCAAAAAAGGTGACCTCTGAATCTGCCAGTGAATTAGGCCATGTGGCCAGACCACTTAAGTCATTAACCTTGCCGTCTGTTATCAGGAAAAGCACTTGGGGAACATTCTTTGCTCGTCGCCCACCATGTGTTTCACCAAAGAATGAGAGTGCATATTTCAAGGCTCGGGCTGTGTTCCTGCTTCCTCCTGAAGCTTTGAGGTTTGAGATAGCCCTCAGAATATCAGTTTGACTGTAGTGCTGATTGAGTGTGAACTCCGAACGAGGGTTATTAGAGTAGGTGATGGCACCAAATCGTACCCGTTTTTCTCCAACCACAGATTTGCTCACTGCATATTTCATTAATTTTATCATTTCCTGAAAACCATCTTTATTGGCACTTCCAGAGGAATCAACAAGGAATAGTATGTCAATCAGTTCCGATGTCTTGCATTCTGGAAAGATATATGATCGTGATTTTAGAAGCCACTCAAAACACATATTTCCGGTTAAATTTTTACCATAATGCACATAAACTGACAAGCTTTTCGTGGATATATACATTAAAACTACGTAGTCCTTCTTTTTTGACAAAAGAACATGAACTGACAGAAGTTACAGACATGATGCGATCTCTGCTAAAAATCTCAGATTTGGTGTACCTGTGTTGCAGATCTTGAGAAGGACATCATTGCTTAATTTTTGGGGGGATACAACTTCGTCTTCAAAGAACACTCCGTCATGGGATCCAGCAATGGCAAGAATCTGAGATCTGTTTGCATGCCTCATACCAATGGCATTAATGTTGATGGAATTGTCTCTCAAGACTTTAGCAGGCTCAACTACATCATCCCTACTCTCTCCATCTGTAAGAACTATCAAGAACTTTAGAGCATTGGATCGTCCTCCTTTAGAAATGTCAAAAGACTGCAATACTTCTGTAAGTGCTTTTCCAGTATACGTTTTTCCATTCATCTGTTTGATATTTCCGATTTCTTGTAATAAAACAGCTTTATCACCAAACGTATTTAAGGAAAACTCCTCAATTTGGTTTGTCCCATACTGTACTACTGCAACACGTTCCTTGTCTGGTCCAACTGCAAACTTTTCTATCATAAGCTTCATTATGTGCTTCATTTTGTCAAAGTCCTCAGCGCTAACACTTTCTGATCCATCAAGAAGAAAGACAACATCTGCGAAAAGACCTTCGCAACCTAAAAATAAGAAATTCATAAAGTGAACACTCCTTCTGTGAAAGGAACCCTGAAACTAATTCTATTTAGGCCAAGACAAAACAAAATGAAGACGGATTACCTGCATGCACTATTTTTTTATCACTCATTAAATTGGAAAAATTATGCAAATCAGGTAACAGTGAAAACATACAGTATAAATATATGCCATTAATTGAATTTCTCACCTTCAAAGGAACATATTTCTGTAATGATCTCTTGTTTTACTTCATCGAGGAAATCATAGTTTTTGACATAAAATGTTTTTTGTGGGCTGCCAGATATTAATTCCAGCTCTGGCACAGATGCATCTTTCACACCAATAGCATAAATATTGACATTGTGTTCTGTTCTCAGACTTTTAGCAGGGACTTCCACCGACTCCTCTGTTCCTCTTGATTCACCATCTGTGATGACAATTAGGATCTTATGAACTTTTTCCCCACGTGTTGTTACTGCCTCTTCAAAGAGTGGGATCATTTTTCTCAAGCCAAGATCAGTCCTGGTGCCCCCTCCCTCCATTATGAGGGCATTCACAGCCTTCTCGATTTCAGCTTTTGTGTTATATTCATGTAATCTGAAAACTGTGGTTGCCTTGTTTGCAAACTTCACCAAACCAAAGCGCACATGGTTATTTCCAACTTCAAATGCTTCAAGCCATTTATTAGTAAAGTTCTTCATATCATCAAATTCTTCATAGGATATACTTCCTGATTCATCCAGAAGAAAGTAGATGTCGGCTTTCATTGTCTTTTTGCAATCTAAAGTGGAGTGAAAGAAGATTTGAAATGATCACTGTGCTTTTATGGTCAGTATTTTTTTTAAGAATGAGTAAAAACATCTTACCAACCTTGTAACACAAAGCTCTGTGAGACTCTAGGTATGATGGAATCTGTGATTTCATTGCAAAGTGTTTTGGTTAGGATATTTGAAAGTGAATTTAGTTTATCAAATTCTTTCACATTGAATACAAACTTCTTAGGGGGATAGGATGCAATCTCTCTCAAGTCATTCTCCTCTGTGTCTTTGATACCAAGGGCAAATACAGTAACGCCTGACCGCCGCAATGCTGCAGCAGCAATGGCCGCATTATCTGTTGACTTTCCATCAGTGATAACAACAGCAACCTGCTGAACATGCTGATTTCTCCTGCTGCCTCTTGCTTTGGTGAACACGTGCTCTTTGGCAAACTTGAGAGCAGCTCCAGTGTATGTTTTACCACGACCGTATGGCATGTTGTTGATGTACCGCAAGATGTCAGCCTTATCACTGAAGGTGTTAAAGTACATATCGGCTCTAGGAAAGTCACTATAGAGCACCACGGCTATTTTTATTTTTCCCTCACCCACATCGAGCCCCCCGATGGTGTTTTCGAGAAAGTCACGCACAAGTTGGAAGTTTTTGGATCTGATATTGCTGGACTGGTCGACAATAAAAGCGATATCTGCCACCACATCAAACATGCACTCTGTAAAAAAAAGAGATGAGAACTTTACAAGCCAGATTTTTTTTCCGATTATGTACCACATAACACATTTTCATATCACCATTGAATAAAAATTGTGTATGCACTCACCCCTTGCAACTGCAGCATTTCCCCATGTGTCAATGGCAGACTTAATTTTCTGTTGCACTTGCAGGACGTTACCGGCTAACTTGTAGCTGTGTGGTTGACTAGAAATGTACTTCATCTCATTTGCATCAGCTCTGCTCAAGCCAGCAGCAAAAACGGTTACTGCATCTTTTTTGATTGTGCGGGATGCTTGGATAACACCATCGTCAGATTCTCCAGCAGAAATGACTAACAGAAACTGCTTAAATCCTTCAGAGACGCGACTGCCGGCGGCACTAGTGAAGAAATTTTTATGAGCATATTCAATTGCATTGCCGATTCTACGTTCCCCTGTAGGCCTCAGTGTCAGGCTGCGGATAGATGTCATAATCTCATTCTTGTTCTTATCAGTATTTAGCAGGAACTCCTCTTTGACATTTTCACTGAATTGAGCCAGGCCGATGCGATTAGAAACCTTTCCCACGTTGAGCTGCGTGACCAGTCTTGAGAGGAAATTCCTTATTGTTTGCTGCTCTTGTCTTGATGCAGAACTATCAACCAATATGAAGAAATCAGCAAATTTTGGCACAAAAGCTAAAGAGAATGGAAACAAAGGAATCAAATTATTTGTATCTAAACAATAAATCAAACTCTCATACTAGAGTGCAGAGAACAATGGATAATAGTTCATTGTAATGGGACTCAAAGCTAGAACACTTAGGGGAAATTTTATTTTTGTTTTTATTCATTTTAAGGTGTCTAAATTAAAGAATCACATAGTATAGAAACAAATAGTAAGACATACCAATTAAAATCTATTACCTTCTGACTGGAGAGTCACAGTAAAGCACACTTTGTTGCGAAGACTCTCTTTTAGACCTTGCAGTTCTTGATAACTGTCGATACTGAATAAGAACTCTTCATGTGGGATATTAGCAATTGCACGTAGTTTTTCCATGTTGCCTGTTCCCACCCGGATCACAAAGATGAAAACTCCCAGGTTTCGTAGTCTCTGGGAAGGCTCCTCCACATCATCATTTGATTCTCCGTCTGTGATGATTATGGCAATTCCAGGAACATTCTTTCTGGCCAGGCTAAAGTAATTGTCATGAATAAAAGTCAGGGCCTGACCAGTGTTGGTGCCTCCTCTTCGGTAGATGAGACTATTCAGCTTTTGGTGCAGGTCTCTCTTATCTAAATAGTCACCAAGCAGGAACTCTTGGTACGGTTTATTACTAAACTGGGCAAGTCCCAGTTTCACTTTGTTGGGTTTAAGATTAAAACTGTCCACAAAAGCATGGAGGAACTTCCTCACTTCTTCAAAATCACTGTCTCCAATGCTACCAGATGAGTCCACAAGGAGCACAATGTCTGCCTGAGCAGTTTCATTGCAGTCTAGAGCAAACAGAATATCTTTAGTTACAACTTTGACCGCTCGATTCTGCTTTTAATTCTTGTGTTTGTACTAATAAACAGAAATCATTTTAATGGTGTAATCAGTTCTGACTGAACCTGCTCTGTCTTCTCTAACTAACCAAACTGAGTTTATTTAAAACAATTCTTTAAGAACATCTGCTCTGTAGCTTTCAAGTTATGCTGTTCTGGTGTAGTATGCTTTATTTCTGAAAAAAAAAAAAAAAAACGACTAGACTAGCACATAGCAGATTATCAAGAATCCCCCCAAAAATTATTTACATTGACGAACGCTCCAAACCTTGGAATGCTTTTGATTTTATGCTAATGTTCAAATTATGCAACTTTCAAACTTCAGATTAACCCTTAAAAAATTTAACACCCAATCAAGGATTGGTCAAATATTCCAAGTTTTATACAAATCAATAGAGAGCTTAAGTGGTGTGTTGCAACTATCTACTGATCTTTCAATCAGGTTCTCTCACTCAAAAATTTCCAATAAATCTGTGACTCATGGTGATACTAAATTTCATGTACATAATTAATAGGTTTTTATAAATGTAATATGTTACCTTTTGATATTTGGATGACCTCTTTGTGCGTTTCCTCCACAGTGCTACACACCCCTTGGATTACTCTCTGAGAGATTCCCTGCAGAGCTGCAAAGTCTGATACGCTGTAGACATGCTGATGGTACGGCTCGCTTGCAATCTGTCTGAGTAACATCACGTTTGCATTTTTGATCCCTATGGCGAATATTTTGATTCCCCTTTGCCTCAGCTCCTGAGCTTGTGATTCAGTCTCATCTTGAGAATCACCATCTGTGATAACAATGGCAATCTGAGGAACATTCTGTTGAGCTCGACTTCCGGCCTTTTCAATAAAGTGTTGTTTCAGCATGAACTCTAAACCCTGACCGGTAAATTTCTGACTGGTTTTATATTGCAGATTTTGGATGTAGCTAAGAATTTCCTGCTTGTTCTGGTAAGTGTTGAGGGAAAACTCAGTATGCGGTGAATCACTGTACTGGACCAGACCGATCCTGATCTTGTCAGGGGCAACATCAAGGCTCTCTACGATTGAGGAGAGGAATTCACGGATTTCTTGGAAGTTTCCCTGCTGGATACTGGAAGAGCTATCCACCAGGAATACAATGTCAGCCTTCTGTGCACACTCTGAGAGAAGTAAGCCAGGAATTTTTAATCGCATCAACAATCGCAATTAAAAACAAATGTATTAATAATCTAATCTAGCAAATCCTGACCTACCAATGTTTTGGCCATTGCTGACTAGAAAACATAAAGACAGAACAAGGAAGCCAAGTAATCCCCAATCTTTCTCCATGCTTGAGTTCCTTGTTCCCTGAAAAATGAAACAAATTAGGTATAAAAAAAATTCTACAATCTATACATGCATTTAACACATCTTCAGACAAAAAAAAAATGTGTGATGTATGCATGTCATGTTTCTCATATAAACATTTCAAGGATGACCTAAAACAAATCCACCCTTGACTAATTGTTTATGTTGGACAGCACAAAGATAGGGTTCTCCTATTAAGGGCTGATGCTTACGGATCCTCCTTACCTCTTACCTCCACAGAACATCTGCCAACAGTTAAGAAAAATATTTATTTGAGATGTACATCCAGACCAGCAGACAAAGAACAGGTGGACATCTCCAGCAGAGCAGCAAAATTACAGGACAGATGTAATGTTTAGAAGCATCACTCATTTTCAGTGTTTCAGGTTTACATTATATGTGCAAACTACTGAACGTAAATGTAATTAAATGATAAACTACTAGAAAATTGTAAACGTTATTTAATCAACATAAAAAAACTTTCTCAGCATTGGGAAAATTACTCACTTTTCTTTAACATGCATTAGCATTTTGTACAATGATACATGAACTGTATTAATCTTCAGTTAAAAAGTTGTTCAAAGAACTAATACTGTATATTAATTTTGAACAATATACAGTAACTGATATAGTTTTGTCTTTAAATATTGTAACCGAGCGCTATTCAACTGTCAAATTTCACACAAAAACTTTTTGAATGTTTCTAATTCATATTCGTCTCAAGCCAATAACAACAACAAAAGCGGAGCTCATAGAAATTTAAAATGTGTCAATTGTGTTCTTACTTTTAGCAAGGATTGTCAGGCATCTCTATGCTCTTTACTGATGTGTCTAAAATAAGAGTCTATGAAAATACTGGCTACTAATGATAGGCCTGAATCCAAAAAAAGACACTCGAATTAAACTCATTAATAAAAATACATGTGTAATATTGCTTTAAAAGTATAAACTGTTTCTTATAAACATTAGACATTCTTACAAACTATGGATTTCTAAAATACTGTAAATCATAGTGTCATCATGCCTTTGCATGGATTACACTATGATCACCCCAGTGCAAACAGATCGGAATTGAATCTAAATATAATTAAGGAAGAGAACAAAGAGGTGAACTTACACAGAGCCCAGGCATGGATGGGACGAGTCCAAACCGAAGACTCTGAATGAGAATCAGAAACTCTTCATAGAAACTCTTCAAGCCACTCCTCAACAATCTCAACAATTTCCATTTTAGGAGAAGATGATTTCCAAAACATGCATATACTTTACAGTCCCTCACATGCACGGTATATTTATCAGCTGTTTATCTTAATATTAAAAAGCTTGAAAGCAACGTGTTTACATTCCACTTTTGGATTATTGCAGATGTTTGCAGCTTCCTTAAATTCTTACCTAGTTTAATCTAATTCAGTGCACCAAAAATAAACATTATTAAATCATTTCCTACTCTCATGTTGTTTCATGCCTTTAAAGTTTTCTCTACTGAATATAATGCACAATAAAAGCGCTTATGTTCAAATCTTTTTTGATAGCTTCAAGACACGCTTTCTTTAGTCACTATTACCTGAAAATTTAATACAGTATCATTTACATTCTAATTGGCACACTGTAATTAAGTGAGAAAAAAATATTGTTATTAAATATTGGATTCAGTCTTTTACTCACTTTATTTTAATTAACTCAGGTTATGTGTTTCAGTGATCTGAGCTTATGTTAATGTTTTTGAATGAACATTCAAAAACATGAAATTATTCATGTTTTCTTTTTTCCATTCAAAAACTGGCCTATGACAAAACAAGCATTTAAAAAACAAGTTGACCAAAAAACTGAACCCAAGATGTTTTAGCATAAGAGATTTACAACCAATTGTTAAAAGTCTGTTACAACTGACTACAAAGGATTAGGAACAGCCTAAATATTGTTAGGGAAGTTTGGTAACTTTAGCTGTAGACACACATTCCCTCAACAAGAGCACTCAACATCTGTCAAGAATAACCACAACCACCAAACAAGTAATATTTGTTTAATACTTTAAATAAATGTTAACAAGAAATAAAATATAATAGCTTGAAGTATTAAAATGAAACCTGAAATAAAAACTGTGTTTCTTTAAGACTGTTTGACCTTCTTTGTAGAGAATAATACCTTTAAAGACAATTTATTTTGTCTCAGAGGTGTCATAGTCAGAGGAGCTTTTAAAGTGCCACGACAGGTACCATCAAAATAATCAAACTGATATTATAAAAAAAAAAAAAAAAAAAAAATCTTATTTCTCAATACAACAAAGCCATGATTCTTGAACCAAATACAGTGTATGTAAGTGGTGCAAAAAAAAAGCTTTTCTAGCCAAAATATCTAGAAGTTCTTAAATGAGTGATTTTCAAAATAAGTAAAAATTGAGTTTTTACTTGAACAAAGAAAAGTAATCTGCCTGAAAGACAAAATACAAAATTAAGGTTATTTAACAGGCATTGAATACCATACATGGCATTTTCTTTATACCGTACAGTGTCTTACCCCTTACCCCTCCAACCAAAAGAGAATTGAGACACCCCGATGTAAATGCACCAAACAAAGGAAATAAAGGGGAAGGGCTAAAGGGTAGAAATGGGATTGGGCCTAGGTTATATTTAGAATAGTAAAGAGTAGGGTTAGGTATTGTTAGAATTTTATTAATGGTGATTCTGATTCTTTTTGATTACCAGTTCCAACGAGATAAAAAAATGATATCAAACATGTTTAGTCCCTATTCCATGACTACCCCTTAGCCATCCCCCTTTCCTCTACCCCTCCGTTTGGTACATTTTGGTAAGGGAAAGCGCCAGATAGCCCTTCTATTAGTATGGCTTTTTTTCCTTGACCTTGGGTCATTCGGACTCTTGAAAGGGTGGGAGGTGCCATCGAAATTGCTTTCTGTACTCGTGAGCTATGGTAGATAAAACCCAACGGTCTGAAACTACTTTCTCCAAACTGACCTGTAAATGTTGGGAGGAACAGTCGACGACTGGCCTCTGCTCCCTTCTCTGCCCCCCCTCGTGAACTGTGAACATTGATGTACATAAAATATACAATACTCACCAAAAAAACATTTCCAAATGAAGTATGTTCATTAAATATGTTAAAGTCGTAATATTACGAGAATTAAGTTGAAACTATGAGAATAAAAGTCAAAATATTAGGAGAATAAATGTCGAAATACTACGAGATTTAAGTCGTAATATTATGAGAATAAAGTCGAAATTTTACGAGAATATAAGTCAAAATATTACAAGAATAAAAGTCTAAATATTACGATAAAAAAGTCAAAATATTAAAAGAATAAAATTCTACGAGAATAAAGTCGTACAATATTACGCGATTAAAAATTTAAACTACGAGAATAAAAGTCGAAATACTACGAGAACAAAGTCGTAAAATATTATGAGAACAAAAGTCAAAACTTTGAGAATAAAAGTCAAAATGTTACAAGAATAAAAGTTGAAATATTACAAGAATAAAAGTCAAAATGTTATGACAATAAAAGTCAAAACATTACGAGAATAAAAGTCAAAATACTACAAGGATAAAAGTCAAAATATTACGACAATAAAAAGTCAAAATATTACAAGAATAAAAGTCGAAATACTACAAGAATAAAAGTCAAAATATTACGACAATAAAAAGTCAAAATATTACGAGAATAAAAGTTGAAATACTACGAGAATAAAAGTCGAAATATTATGAGAATAAAGTCAGCCTAGATTGGAAGCACCTGGAGATATTCTCAGTTTTTTATCGAAATACATACAATATGTATATTTTAACATGACATACAGTATATGTCCTGTCATATAGCTGAAATCGCTTAAATTTAAGCGGCAATGTAAGTCAATCATTTTCCCGATTACAGTGAGACATTATAAATGAGTCTATAGCCTGTTTTCCCATGCCTTCTGATGTTCCTTCACTTTTATATTGTGCTACACACTTGAAACAAAGTGTCATTCACATTAAAAATCACATCAATTTAAAAGATGAACTGTTTTATATCAAAAGAAACAAAGCAGAACATTATTGCGATTTCTGGCAGTCTGACATGCTACAAATAATTAATATTTAAAATACAGCGACCTGATCAGTAAAGAGCTTGAACACCACATTACTGTAAGACACTATTTGTGCTTCGCTATAAAACTGAAGCGGACACTTTGTTTTAAAAGCACTAAAGGGACAAATCTTATTGCTATTGGGTGGCACACTATAACGAATCCAATGGAGGACATGAAATATTATTTCCAAGCATATTGTCCCCGCAAATATTACACATTACAGAATTTTTTAATAATCCAACATAAATGTCTTTGTTAAAAATTGTTTAATAAGAGAGCAACAGCGCCCACCAAAATAAATGTGGACCGAGTGAGTGAGCTGATGTTAAGATCAAAAGTTGTTCCTGTTCAGGCTTTAATAAATACCTGAAAACGCAGATTACTTTGTTCAAATGCTAAAAGTAAATGTACACAAACACTGCTTTACATGAAATGGACATCTCACTGGAGAGGTTTTTAAAAATTGATCATAGAACGAATCATTTGGGAGTCGTTTAACAAAATACACATTGCGTTCTGAACATTTGGATTTCTTTAGCATGCAGAATTTCCTTAAAATGAGGTTCTTTGCGTTTAAATTTCACATTAAGCTGATATAGTAACTGAAATGGAAATGTACCATTCCCCAACACTTACCATTCTCTAAAAACAGCTGCAATGAATAAACAGCACCAGAGACAGACAAATACAGTAAATGGTTTAATTTAAATGTATAAAGTTTATAAAACTGCTTTAAGTAAGCAAATGTAACAAATGAACAAAACCAATCAAAAGGACACAGTATGCGTCCTCTTCCTGAGATTAACAATGATGTAACAGAATATTTTTCTGCTTACAAAATATAAAATTTACGTCCCTTTATATGCATTTAATGCTAAAAATGTAACTGTAATTAGTTTACAAAATAGGTAAAGAAACACTGCAACGTTTGCCCTCAACAAAGCAAACCGTACCATGTAACAACGTACAACAACAACAAGAAAAAAGAAAAGAAAATGACAATGTAGCAAATCAAATACACAGCAAATTGGACAAATTTGTCTGGCGATTGAAACTAAAACTACAAAGCAGCTGTAAAGGTGAATAAGTGCTGGTTCGGCTAAAGGACTAAACTCTACTGAGAATATTAATCATGCTAAATTGCACACAAATATCAAAACCACACATCTATTTATATATTTAAATATATATATATAGGCCCAACACCACTACGATGAAACATGCAGTACAAACACACCACACACTGAAAATCACACACACACACACACACACAAATCAGATTAGACTTCTCAGAGACACTAACCAGCAGCACGAATCAATGATCTTCACCTTTATACCAATGACAGAGAGAATAGATATGAAACGACAACAAATATACAGACCAATGAAAGTAAAAATATTAAATAAATCAGAGCACTGGGCTCCTGTGGAAAATATCTGGCACTTTAGCAAAGCGTCGATGGGAAAGATGGTTTCTTTTTTGCCACTCGTCAAGGGGGACTAACTGACTTCTGGGATGTGACTGGAGATAATTCCTACAAACACAAGGAGAAGAGGGGGAAAAGAAACTGAAGGAGAGAAGACTGTAGAACTGGGAAAAAAAATAAAAAATATCGCACTTCTCAGAGAACTACTAGATATTCATGAACAGAACTGCGACTGCTGTTTTCACAAAATTTACACATGTCTGTAATATGATACATTAGGCTTTTATGCCTCATACAGTAGGATACAGTGACAATCTAATCCAAGCTGAACAAAACATGCAGTTTGGTTCACATGTTATTTATTTGGCCAAAAAGAAAGATGAAATTCTGATGCCTTATAATATAAGTTGCTGCGGTCTTCATAACATTGTAACAGACTTAGTAAGATATTAGTCGACAATATTTAAATCCTTAGTATTATATTAAAAGCTGTTGTTTCGAAACCAATGCAATACAATGATTGAGTGATAAAAAAATTAATAAATGTGATTATCACATTTGATACATTTAACATGAGTTCTCTAAAAAAAAATTATAATAAAAAGAAAAACACAACATGTTAATAATCAAATAAAATTTGGATCAGTCCAGTAAATGTTCACCTTGAAACAGTAAAATATAAAATACAGTTTCACACTAATTAGCTAAAAAAATTTTGGCCTCTTGTCTCTTTAAAGCCAATGTGCCAATGTCCTGCAGAGTTTAGCTCCAACCCGAAAAAAAAAAACATTTGCCTGTAGCCTTGAAGACCTTGATTAGCTTGTTCAGGTGTGTTTGATTAGGGTTGGAGCTAAACTCTCCAGGACATTGGCACTCCAGGACTGACGTTGCCTACGCCTG
>JAUMHI010000054.1:20534196-20561306 GCA_032359435.1 Enteromius unitaeniatus | reverse complement strand
GCTTGTTCAGGTGTGTTTGATTAGGGTTGGAGCTAAACTCTGCAGGACATTGGCACTCCAGGACTGACGTTGCCTACGCCTGCTTCTTACAGTTACATTCTATCAGAGTCCAAAGGCTCCCTCTAGTGGAGGGGCTCCATTAATAGAAACCTTTACATGTACAACACTGGTTTCATATTTTTATTTAAATCCATTAAACATGGAATCAAAATTCTTTGCAAGGCCTCATTTATTTCACCAATACGCAATAAGACTCACTCCGAGTCTCTGATGGGTTAATTTTATTTTGAATATGACTTAAAATATAATTTATTCCTGTGGTGCAATGCTGAAATGACTAGTGTCACATGACCCTTCAGAAATCAATTTTAATATTTGTGGTTTAAGAAGCATTTCTATTTATTACAGTAAAAATTGTTGTCACATTGCAAAAATGGCCTTGGGTATAAAGACATTTAAAGCTTTATATACTGTAACATGAATGATGTTTCTTACTGAAGTGTGCCTTAGTAAACCCATTATTTTATGTGCAACAAAGATTCTGCATTGATGAAGTCAAATGGTTGCACTCGGTGAGCTACTAGAGCTTTTTTACTGCAAATAAAGAATACAGAGTTCAGAAAATAAAATACTGATGAGACGCCATTTTGGTTGGTTGTAATTTTGAGTCGAAGGGCAATGAGAATTTCCCGATTTCCCTCGAAATCCGGGCGTTTAGATTCCTTGTGGGGAAAAACGTATGTTTTTTTTTTAAGCCTATGCTCATATCTGTAAGCTCTTTCAGTAGCGGTAATCATATCCGTATTTAATTTTCCAAGTATTTTATGTTCTGAGCTGTGTTGTGGTAAAAATGTCATCAGAATAACGGCGCGCATTCAAGCCCTAATACCTGGCAATTCTTGTAATGTGTCTAAAAACAGGATTCATTTTCTAAGCACTTTTCATTTGGAGTAAAATGTGTTCTTGACAAGTTGCATGATATTTACCTTTGTGTGAGATCTGAGGGGTGTTGCCAATGTGACCCCGTCCTTCCAGTTTCATGACTGGCCACAGAGCTCATCAAAGTATGGAGTTCAGTGATGACACCTGTCAACACTGACATCACAACGACAGTATCACACTCATGTTTCTACTCACGCAAGATTTCCTACATGCAGCTGGAAGTTTTGTGGAAATACTTGGGTTAAGGGAATAGTTCACCCATAAATGAAAACTTTGGCTATCAAAGAGAATTGAGTTTGTTTCTTCATGGGAACAGTTTTGGAGAAAAGTAACATTCCATCTAGGGCTGCCCCCGACTAAAGATATTACTAGTTGACAAACACTCCTGCATTTTAACGATTAGTCGAATAATCGTTCGTTTATGATATTAATATAATAACTTGAAGGTGAAGTCCAAGTTGAAGTTTAACACTTCCATATGACAGAAAACAGAATAGTAAAGCGTTTAAAGTATACAGAGCTTACAGACACAAAAATCAGCCGGAATGTTATAGGCTAATTATAACAAAAACAGCAATCAGACTGCCTGTGCATTTTAATCATTTATTATCAAAAATACAAACTTAAAGTTATGTCAAAAAAACAAATAAAAAAAACAGGTTCGAATAAAATAAACTAAAATGGGGGCAACGCAGGGAACGAGCCGGACGACGAGCTCCATCCCAGCAGGGTTTAAATCACTAGGGCTCGGAGTCCACTGTTTCCCCGGCTCCCCCACGGAGAACGACAAAACTTAGAATAAAAAAAAAAAAAGGCAAACAAATGAACAGCCTAAGTACTTGATTAAATTGTTTAGAACAACTATATTTAGGACAGAATGTGGCACAAATAAGTTAAAGAACACTAACACAAAAATATCAGAGCAAAGCCGCAAACAAAAAAAACACGAAGGATGAGTCTTGACCTGAAACAACAAATTGCAAATTTTTCTACCAGAATAAAAAAACTAAACCTTCTGCATTATATAAAAACGAATAAATAAAAATAATATGTATTTATTTATTTGTATAGCCTACCTGTTATAAAAACACCCGTTTTTTAATAGCCTAACGGACAGCAAACAGAAACACTACAAAAAGGAAATTAAGCATTCTTACCTAAGCTTTCAATGCGATTTTATTTTTTTCATATAATGTGAGAGGAATACTTGTAGGAGCTTGTCCACATTGTTGGGAAGAAGGGAGCTTCTCGACTTCACAATGAAGCCGGCCTTTGAAAAGATGCGCTCTGATGTGGTGGATGTGGACGGGATACAGTGGAGGCGTTTAGCTGCTTTAGCGAACTTTGGATATCGATGTTAATTTTTTGCCACCATGTCAATGGTCCCGAATTAACATTTATTTTACCTGCCAAGTACATTTTTAGTTCATCCTTCTCTTCACTATTTGGGGGCAGCCCTAATTCCATCACTTGCTCACAGAAGAATGCTCTGCAGTAAATGGGTGCCGTCAGAATGAGAGTCCAAACAGCTGATAACATCACAATAATTCATACAATAGTCCATCAATTAACACCTTGTGAAGCAAAAAGCTGTTTTTTTATTAATAATCCTCAAGGACATTTTCATTTTAAACCTTCTCCAGTTAAAATACCACCTTTATACCATAATACCAACACCCCAGCGAAAAAGTGCATGCCTTGTGCCTCACATCAAAATCCACACACATTCAGTTTAGGCGGTCGAAGTTAAAAGTTAAAACACTTGGATGGATTTGTTCCACAGCCCTTCACAAGACCTTAACTGATGGACTGGAATGGTGCGGATTATTGTGATGTTTTATAGGACTCTCGTTCTGACGGCACCCATTCACTGCAGAGGATCCATTGGTGAGCAAGTGATGTAATGCTACATTTCTCCAAATCTTTTCCCTTGAAGAAATAAATGCATCTACATCTTAAACGACCTGAGGATGAGTCACTGTTCGGCAAATTCACATTTAGATGAACTACTCTTTCAAAATGTAAACCAAGTAATCAGTGGTTGATTTACTTAAAGCACGAACACTATGACCACCAAACCTTAATCTGCATAGACATCATGGCCAGTTCAGCAACATGGAAATCAATAAGAAGAGTTATTTATCACAAACCAGTGGCAGACAGAGGGAATCGTCTTTTTACAGGTTCAGCAAACACGCGAACAAAAGCGAAGATCAGTGTTTTGTGAAGTTTAGTACCGTTTACTGCTCCTTTCTCTTTCATATGTCCTTTAACAGACTCGACATATGTCTTCTTCCGTCTCTCCCACTCCTCTTCACACAACACCACAGGCTTGCTGGTGGTTTTAGCGTTGTCTGGAACAACAACCTTGGACTTCACCTGATACAGAAAAGTAGGAGCACGCATGTCTGAGGAGTTACCAAATGCACAAGTTACATTTTTGTAACATTATAGCCGGATGCAGAAAACATGGAGAGAATCATGGAATCCAGTCATAAAGGTAATTTGTAGTTTAATAAAATGGTATACTGTACCGTGCCGTTAATTTGATAAAAACAATATGTCACAGAGCATATGTTGATTTTTGCAAATAACCTTTTTTTCAGGTTGAATCACCTGCAGCACTTCAGTTTAAATTTGGAGAAAATGGCTTTATAACAATATAGAATATTTTATTTAATTTTTAACCACCGTGTTAGAGCTTGAAAGAGGTTGCTGAGCTTCATTGAAAATGTTTCAAATGACTTCATTTTGAATTCCATCATGGATAAAATACCACTGAACTCAGGAAACTCAGTAATCAGGAAGAGTAAACAACGACAGAAACTATTTAAAATGTAAGAAGTTGATAAAGGATGGAGCTCAAACCTGGACCTGAAGCGGCAGTGTGTCTTCGAAGCTCTCTGCTGTGCTTTCTTCATTTCCCAGGATCACCTCAGGCTCTGCCTGCTGACTGACAGACACTCCTTTTTCCTCTTTCACTGGGACATGTTCTGGGGGTGCGATGTGTGCTTTTGATTTGGGGATTGGGATAAGATTGTGTGAGACCTCTCTGACTTCACCTTTCACGGGTCCCTGAGAGCCAACTATAGAACTGCAAAAATCAAAGTTTAAAGACGCACGCAATATTTCAGTTGCAGGAACCTCTCTGTCCCATTTTAGAACCGGTATCGGGGAAGGAAGGCTCTCCCAATCTATTCGGTTCGGTTTGAAATTGGACAAAGGGGTGGACACGACAGGGGTCACAGGCTGATTGACCTTCGACCGAGTCGGTGTGACGTCTTTTGATATTATTAGTGGCTGCAGAGGTGTCAGTCCCTGGACTTCGCTTAGAAAGTCCACGGAAACGTATCCCTGATCCGGGGAAATTGTTCTTGTGATGCATTGTCTTTTAAGGGGGGTCTCATGGTATGGCTCATCGAAACATGAATCTTCCAGCCGTCTTTTATGTCCTCCAGCTTCTTTATTTGAAATGTGTACTTGAATATTGTAAACCGGTCGGTCGCCATTGTGCTGCTGCTTGGAGCTCACCATGTGTGAGTATACTGACAGTGGTTTTAAATGAAAAGATGAATCATCAGACATTGTTACTGAGACTGGAAGAGCACTGGAAGAGCAAAAAGGAGTGTCTGGTCAGTTTGATCCAAGCAGGACAAATTGAGGTCTTGGCCAAAGTGCATGAACCTGAGAAAGCATGTTTACCAGTGGATTAGACAAATATGCTTTATGATTGCATGGGGTAATTAATTCAAACTCACCGCGCTAAAACCAATGTGATGAATATTTAATATCTCCATTTGATGCAAACGAAGAAATGCATCAAGTCAAGCCAGATGCTCATGTTATTGACTCTAGCCTGAACTGATTGGTTCAAATAAATAGTTGCACGAGTGACTCGCAAACAATCGATCGTCGTTTTAAACAACATAAAAAGTGGGTTTCGGTGAAATGTGTTACGAGTTAAATACACCATTCTCTAAATGGACAATTATGGTAACTGAGTGTGGATTACAACTTGGAAAATTTACCTGTCTTACACAACAAAAGGATCCGTTTCCAAGTGCAACTTAATCTGCCGTAAACGTCCGTTTTGGGCATCCATCCTTGACTTCAATAGCGCGGATTTTACCTGATATTTATAACTTCTCATCCACACCTGTCTCCTGATTGGCTGGAAACCAAAGCATGTGATTTTTAAAAAAAAATAAATAAAACTTGAATTTTATTTACATTATTTAAAATAGTTTTAAAAATAGGCAAGTGAAGATAACTGAGCTTATAATATCTGATATAGATACTCTTTTAAATCCCGCTGGTGAAAACGTGGACCTCATGAATATTAACGAGGGCCTGTCGGTTCTCCTTACTGATTGGCTCGAAGGCAGACGCTCCCAAATTGGTCTCTTAACAAGAATTAAAGGTGTTTTTTTGTCATTGTTTGACATTAACATGCGTGCTCTCCCAAGTGCAGAGACGACTACGACTGCAATGTTGTATATAAAATCAGTTACGTAACTCCATATAAACTAAACCCTCCCCAGGAAAAAACAACGCACTGGAAAAAATATCTTGTTACTGAAAAGTAGCAGGTGTCTATTATTAGTAATATTATAATAAATGACTTGTGATACCTACATGACAGTGCTCTCTATTCATTAACAACCGAGTAGCAACTTGTAGCCAATGAATAAAACACACAAAGAAAATCAAAATGTCCAAAATATTATTTGGACTCACACAAATTCCAGTACTAAGCTTATTTTTGATCACAATCATAAAGTTTTATTCATTAGTTTAACCACTAGAGGGAGTCATGTCAAGTCAAAACAGCAAGAAACACCAAGTATTTTCATTCGTTTTAATTTATGAACATGAAATGAATGCAAATAGAAATGAACACTGAGGTGTTATAAATTCTACTTATGATACAGAGCATTAGTGTGAACCACAAAATAACTACCTGCAATATTTTCAGTCAAATCTGTAAACATCATTTCAATGCTTGTTTATGATGATCATAATATATCAGTTATCATGTTTTTGGTCAAAGAAACACATGAAATATTACAAAATATATCGGCATTTCCATAAAAACATACCACAAACATCCATGGTAATACAATGTATTTGCTTTTGAAACACTTACAGTACCTACAGTAGTACCATGATATCATGAAGTCCCTAATACCATCCGATACTGTGACATCCACAGTGCTTTAATGGATTTGTAAAGTAACCTGATTAAGAATGAACAACAAGCATGGCATAAGCAATGAGATCCTAAAATGAAACCGTAAATGTAGAAAGAGATACAGAAAGAAGTGCAAAAATACATTTTAATAGAAAAAAATAAGATATATTCAAATACCCTGCCTTCTCTCTTTTTGTTTATTATTGTATGCCTTATGTTCACCTACCCATTGGTTATCATACATCAGAGGGCAGACGGTTCACATATACAAGACCTGCACCACTGCATCGCTTAAAAAACACTCCATCACACCTCAAACATCGTGTCCTTTAGCACGCATTACCCCAAGATCTTATAAACTGTATTCAGACTGCATAGAATACCAAAGCTCGCCTCGGCAATCAAACCCACTAAAATTCATCAAATAATAACTGAGCAAATATTATACAGTTATTGTCACATACATTTTATATTTATACACATACAAAAAAAAAGTAAAGCAATTTATGGGAAGTAACAGAAAACTGTAAATGTCAATATATTTAAACGTAATTTGCGGGGGAAATAAAAAATAAAAATAAAAACAACTATTGCTTTGGTCTGTGCTTCTGTTGAAGCCATCTCGTTGGGACAGCATGTGAACTCAGCGACAGCCGCCAGAGGGCGCTGGTGAGACGCGCGGCGAGGCGCGGCGCGGCGCGGCGCGTCAGTTCCTCCGCGACGCTCCGGTCAGAAGCCGAACGCTTCCTCGGCGTCCGCAGCCTCGGCGTCGGCTTTGTCCCAGTTGCTAGGCGACAAGCACTCTTCAGGGTTGTAGTCCTGAGGGTTTACCCCAATGTCCAGCATCTGGGGGTTAGTGCGAGACTCAGCGAGTCTTGGGAGAAACACACACGGAGAGAATGAGATTGAGACACGGGGCAGATTCACAGCATCAGCGGTTCAGATCATATAGAGACAAACAACACTTAAAGATGCTCTGCTGGATAATTCAGCTCTTCCGTACATTTTAGAAACAAGCGTTTATTTGTACTTTCACAGGGCATGATGAACACAATTGTATGAACAACGCTCATCTAGGATAAATAAAAATATAAAACGAAAAGGTTAAATATATATATATATATATATTTTTTTTTTTTTCATATTTTTATTTATCCTAGATGAGCGTTGTTCATATATATATATATATATATATATATATATATATATATAGGGGTTTATCTACAAATAGACAGATATATATTAATATATTTTTTTCTTTATGGTCTGTGCAACAGAGAAGTTATTTTATCCTTTTATCAGAATCAAACTTCCCTGATATTATGAGTCATGAGTTTAAATGTGTGAACTTGTGGTGACTTGTGTGTTATATTCTAACTGATACAACAGAACAGCAGCTTCCTCTCGTGTAGGAGAATTATACAGTGGAATACAACTGCACTTCCCATTCCTAGACAGAAGACTATACGCTGCACCACATGTGCATGAACCAGTGAGTAGTGTTTTATTCTTTACTAGCCTGAATATAAAGACTGGTTGAATGTCACATGATGTGAAATCAAACCTCAGAGGAGCTGGAATGAAGAGAGTGCTGTGGAAACTGACAAAAAACCGAAACATCTCTGGGAATATCACTACGGTAACAGTGCCGCACAGCCTCAGTGCACTTTAGTCACGCTAGACACCATGTTTCTGAAGAAAAGTCTCGCTAGGGCTGTACTTAACTGATCAAAAGCACAATAATATATTACAATTTATGATACATGTTTTCAATTTCTTCAGTGTCAGACGGTCCTTTAGAAATCGTTCTAATATGCTCACTTGCTGCTCGAGAAACATTTAGTATTATCAGCGTTAAAAGCAGCTGTACAGTCATTTATAAAATAATGACAGTAAGTTGACGGTAGCCATTGACTTCCAGAACATTTTTTTAATGCTACAGTAGGAAGTCCGCTGCTACTGTTAAGTGTTTGGTTCCCAACATTCTTCGATATTTCTTTTTTGTGCTTAACAAAAAAATAATAAAAAATGAGTATGATGACAGAATTTAAAGGCCTGGTTGAAATGCACCTTTAAATAAAGCATCCACCCTGATTAAGGTTCACAGTTATAGATTTTGTGGCAGGAAACCACTGATCACAAGATGAACTAGGAAAATATGAAGATGAATCCAAGTGATATTTCTACAACTCTTGACAAAAAACCGTGCCATGAAGTCCTCGAAATCCTTTAGAAGAGGCGTGAGAACCAGACAGGGTTTTGAGCCGTGAGGAGGAACATGCATGAGCTGCTAGAGATGGAGAACTGGACTACAGTTGTAGATGATCGTGGTGATGTGATGGAGTGAATTATGACGGAAGAGGACTAGAGCACAGGCACGTGTCACTACAGCTCATCTTTACCTGTGTTGGACTCAAAACTATCCAGACTGCGGCTGAAGGAAATAAACAACATTAGCATGAGAAAACAGAAGCAGCAAACGTCAGCAGCGACTCAGTGTGAGCTGCATGTTCAGTCAGCATGTGTCGGTTCGCTGTTGCAATATAACTTCCACATTGTGATGTTTTTATCAGCTTTTTTTATGTTCTGTTGGGGTTTATTGAGCAGCCTTTGAAGTCAAAGGTTACAGCTGGGCTAATGTTGATTAAATGAGGTCAGAGTTACAGGTAACTAAAGTTGACCTCTTGACCGTAAAGACTAAACCACTGTAAGAAGAAAGGCATTAAAAATGAATAGTGGTTTTGCTAAAGTAAGCATGTGTGACTATGCATAAGATTTGAACAAACTCCCAAGTACTATACTTTGACACATTTAAACAACCAGTGTTGTTATTGGTAACCTCAGAATAAAAAAATAAAATAAATAAATAAATAAATAAATAAAAATAAAATAAAATAAAATAAAACAAAACAAAATAAAATTAAATTTCAGATGAAAACTTTAACTTAAATAAAATAACTTTTTATTATTTACATTTTATTTCATTTCATTTATTTCTAATATTCTGAGGTAACCAATAAAAAAAAAAAACGGGTTGTTTAAGTGTCTCTTTGAAGTATCACATCAAATTAAATATGAATTTTTAAGAATTGATTTTCTTGGATAATTAATTTTTGCATTGTTGAAAATATTAAAATTACAATAATAACTGAAAATATAAATACTATAAATAGTACAAAAACAATACAAAAATAACTATGCTGTGAGCACACAGTAAATGACACTTACAATGCAAAAAAAAACCAAAAACAGTAAGAATACATATTTTTTGAATACATAACTAAATAATAGCATATACTCTGAAAATAATGTACAATTTAAAGGAAATATATTATTATATAAAATATAATTATATTTTTATATATTGGGACAAAAGGTCAATCTGATATTTGGATCTTCTGCTGGATAAACTTAAAGTTCGGATCCTTTCATTTTATTTGTGCATCTGTCTCACAATAATGTACTGAAATGGTTAATTACGACCATAACATCTCTCAACTAAATGTTTTTGAGGATAAACCATCTCAAATGCTAAACAGCTTTCGGTTTGTGATGGAAAGCACTTCAGTGGTCTTTAATCAGAGATTTAGTCAATCCCAATTCATCCTTGATTGGAAAAGTTCTTCATGTCAGAGATCTAGAGCGTCTCTCCTCACACAGGGTGAAAGCATGTTAAATGGAGATTAACGAAGTACTGCGTTTGATTAAAAGCCAACGCTTTTAATTACTGCACACGACAAATAATCAGCATGAAGCAGAGATGGACTGAAACCCCCGCTGCTGTAAAACAGCTCGTCTCATGTCTGCTGATCTCTCGGGAACGGCGCTTCAACTGTCTGGATAAATAATGACCATCATTACACATCGTTAAACAGCTGAAGAATAAAACGCCTGTTAATTAGTGCCATTACAATGCCATAGTATGCAAATAATAGTCATTTAAAACATGGCCTAATCATTTGGCATCCAAATTGTTTGATTTTTGGGTGTGTAGGCAAGCAGGAACATGATTACTATCCCAGTAAAAATATTGTCTTAAAAGACTCGAGGGGTCCAATTTTCCTAAATATTTTTCAAATTAATGCTAAAGTGTGTAATTTGCCCCTATTATTGATTTTTGTAAAAGACCTTTCATGTGCTGTATAACGCAGCTAGAAGGGAATGTTTTAAATCTGAAAGTGCACCGTGTATAAAGTTATTGTCTCTCAAAAGAAAGAGTGGACTCTGAATCATTCAAATGAGTAGTTTTTTGCCCACCTACTTTTTGGTCTGAATGAAAATGCAAATCACTCTTTGCCACTATGTGTCACTATTGGAGCGTCAAAAGATCACAAACACTGCTTTATATGAAATCGACCAATCCGGAGGGGTTTGGAAAAATTCATTTTTGAAGGAATCGTTTAGTTGTTGAATAGATGCAAATAAATGCATATTATTAGAAAATGAAAGTGTTCTTTGACCTTTGTATGCATGTCAACCTGTTGATTGGGACTCCCAAAACCAAAATATGAACCTTTTATAAACCATGAAGAAGCACATTAAAATATATTATCTTGTCTGTCTTAATGTGTAGAGATAAATGACTTGTGTTCTATGATGTTATCAATGGATATTTCAATTTCAAAGGTCCATCAAATATTTTTGGCATATTGAACATTGTTCAAACTTTGGGTTTTGTTAGAGGCGGGACAGGACTAGTAGTCTACAGACTAGTAGACAGGACAGGACTTGTGTATTTTGGCCAATGCGATGTGCCGTAGATGCTTTTACCACACGCACTTTTAATATATTTTGATATATAAAATAAATAAATAAATACAAATAAAGAACCAGATCACGTAATTTAGCTTCACCATTATTTTGTGATTATACTAATTGTAATCTATCCGAATGACTCTACGCAAATGCAGGCATACGGTGAGCGTGATTTCACCAAGTACAAGATGTTCCTGGATCAAAATTCCAATCAACCAATCAGAATTGAGGAATAATTTTTCTGTAAATATCTGTTTTAGGCTTATGATCAGGTTAAGGTGCTTCTACACCCTTGTTAACCAGCTATCACTTCTCACTCATTTAGGCATGCATTTTGGGTAGGGGTAGGTTTAGGGGTATAGTGATTAGGAGTCTATATTTTATATTAAGTCTATATTTTTGTACAGTAATGTTGATCCAGATTTACAAAACAGACCTTCCCACCTCTGTAATAAACACGGAGATGTTAGTCCCGTCTGAAATGGTACATGAAGATCTCAGATATCAGGTGATAAGAATCGAAATGCACACATAGTTTAGAAAACTAGTCCCGTCTGAAAGGGCTTTAGACTGTTTATTATTTGAACTTGTCGTATTTAATGCACCCTTAAAAATGGCTGAGAAAGCCCACCCTTAACTGAGAGGGTACAGTATGATATCTCATTCGATATTGTGCCATGTGTAAAATTCAATGGCCCTTAAAAAAGTTGGTAAAAGTAAAAAACATGGATATTGTAGCACATTAGACTACAGTAACTGCCAGATCCAATGCGGCCTTGAAAGTGGCAAAGAAACAATGTTTCGAATTTGGCTGAGGGTGCAATGACGGTTCATAATGTACTGTCTATGTAACGTTCAAGGGTTCATAAACAAAGATTGATGCATTAAAAATGCTTCAAAATTTGTATTTTGTTTATCACAGTTAACCGTAAAATTCTATGCAGCATTGAAGATGGCTGAGAAATGCCTACCTGAACCGGGCAGAGGGTGCAATATAATATATCATTTTGCATTATCCCCATGTCAAGTTCAAGGGTTCATAAATAAAGATTGATACAGTAAAAAACACTCAAAGCCTTGGCTTATTTAATCACAGCACATTGTCAGATTTAACGCAGTCTCGAAAGTGGCAGTGAAACACTTACAAATTAGACACATTCAGTATTGTGCCATATGTAAAGTGTAAGAGTCCATAAAAAAAGACTGGTAAGGTAAAACATGTTCAAAATTCAGATTTCATTACTTTTTTTCTTTAAAAAGTGGAAGAAGGTGCAAAAAAGTATCTCATTCTGCATTCTCCTTATCTCTGGCAAGGTTAGGTGTTCTTAAAGAAACATTGTTTATTATTAAAAATAAAAAAATCACAGACTGGGTTACATTCGTAGACTGTTTATCATTTTATTGTTAAGTTTTGGTGTTAAAATAGCACTGTCAGGTTTTACTAAAGACACGCAGTGATGAATTAGCACTGAAAACGCAGAGACACCGTTATTTTTGCATCTGACCTTATTGAATATGCATTCCTAAAAGTTTCCCTTTCAGATGCATGGTTTATGGGAGGAGAGTATCCAAATGAATGACACAACGACTTTTACTAACATTTACACTGTTGTTAATTTTCCCCCTATGAGATTTCTGAAACTCAAGCCTTTCATTTTAGGTTTCAGGAGCAGTCCTCAGATAACAACCAGTGAAGCCTGTTATAGGGAACAGTTTGATAAACTGTTACACAGATTTCCCAGTCTACTCCAGATGTCTTTTTCTTAAAACAGAAACTGTGAGTGGGGACTGTGAGCAAAAATAGTCTGGATTACATGAGACTGACCAAAGAGTTCATTCTGAGAGCTGAATATGCCCATCATAAATAGCGCTGTGGTCAAATAATGGAGCGCCAGGAATAATTGTGCCCTATACTTCACATCTGTGCTGAAGTTCCAGTATGATCTGTTAAAGTTCACCGCGCAGGGTGTTATAGTGTAAAAGTTGCAGATATAATTACAAGTATCATTTTACTAACCTTGAGAAAGCCTCATCTAGACCATCCTCAAGTTCCTGCAAAAAAACATACAGCAGAGATTTCATTTGGAGTCCATAGGGTTCTCAGCAGTGACTAATGTGCTTTTAAACTCTTATTTAAAAGGTAAGAGTTTAATTGTTATATAAACATTTTAATTATTAAAATAAAAATAAGACTAGTGTTTTTCTCAGCTTACACAAACAGTCTTAGTTCATTTACATCAACTCTAATTAGTATTAATACCAACTGGTGGTGTCTGTACATGTTTGTTTGCTTGTTTGTGTGTGTGTGTGTGTGTGTTCTTACCCAGACAGTGTTGTTGTTCTCTGTGCTGAGGTTCTGTGCCAGGCGTGTGGCATCTTTTCCTGAGTGATCTTTTACTCCACATTCAAGATCCAGTAGATCCCCAGTGGCCACCTCTACACACACAAATTAAAATAAATAAATAAATAAAAAGAATGGAAAAACAATTTAAAGTAAAAAAAAAAAACACACACACACACACACACATATATATATATATATATATATATATAATTTCAATTTATTTAATAAATATAAAAAAGTAATTCAATTCATTAAAAAAATGTAAGAAAATAAGTAAAAGTAATGCAAAAAGTAGAATATTTGTAAATAAATTCAAGTTAATAAGTAATAATAACTATAATAATAATAATATAAAATTAAATGAAACAAGTAAATAAATACAACAGCGTTTTAGTGCCACCTTAAAAAAAACAACAAAAAAAAAACGAAATATTATGACTTTAATCTCGTAGTTTTAAAGAATAAAGTCGAAAAACTATGAGAATAAAGTCGAAATATAATGGGAAAAAATCAAAATATTACAAAACCCTAGATTGAGAGCACTGGGAGGCATGAAATATTATTTCCAAGCATATTGTCCAAGGGAATATTACACGTTATAATTTCTGCTAATAATCCCACATAAATACCTTTATAGTGTATTAAAAAAGTTTAAAGCTACAGCTACCCAAGCTACCCAAAGGAATGTCGACTAAATGTGTGAACTGATGTTAAAATAAAAAGTTGTTCCTGTTCAGTCTTTAAAAAAATATCATATTCTTGATATTAGGCGGTTTCCGCAAGTTCCTAGGTCTCATCCCAGTAAGATGACGCGCCGCTCACACGCAACAATATTCAAATATGCCTAATTTCCTTCTCTCAATCTGGGTCATTTACAAGTGCACTATACTAAATATTATACCTTTAATTTTAAATATTTACATTCTTGAAACATTTAGAATTTAATCTCGTAGTATTTTGACTTTAATCTCATAACTTCGACTTTATTTTTACAATAATTGCAACTTTAATCCCGTAGTTTTCGTTTTTGTTTCGTTTTTTAAACGCCGCCCTAAATAAATGAATGCAAACAAATATAATTTTAACGATCAAGTAAAAAATGCAACAATAAGAATACTTAAAAAAATAAATAACTGAATAAATCCATTCACCATCTATGATTAAATCCATCATAAATAAAAATTATATTTTTTCACCTTTTGATAAGTGGAAAAAAAAAAGTTTATTTGAAAAATACATAAAACAGCTAGTGCCCAATTCTGATTGGATGAGCCATGTTTTATGCTGTTGACAAATTACTCTTTTACTTGAAATCCATAACCAGTTAGGCTGATGAACTATATAACATGGCAGATGTATTTATAAATTTACATTATACTTATTACAGGTTCAACCTCCTGGATCAACATGAGGCGATCACAGACACAATGGTTATAGCTCATAAATCAACCTTTAAAACAGAATATTTTTATACAGATCATACAGATCCATGCATGCAGAGAATGAATCAGAGCTCTTCTCATCATCAAGACGAGACACGCTCAAAGACTCCAGTCAAACAAAAGCACCATCACATCTTTCTCTGATCCGTTAAACCTGTCCATCTCTGTCCTGGACTCATATTTCACGAGCGGAGATCAGCTGCTTAAAAAGACTCATGTTTCTGATATCTGATGGAATTTAGGAACACACAGAGCTTTATTCATGCACACACACGTCTGGCTCACGGCACACGGATCACCGGTCCTCAAGAGTTCATTCGTTCACTAAACTCCAGATGATTATACTGGGGTCTTTAAGTGGTACGGTAGGGTACCACGATATTATCATTGCCATTGCTGGATGGGTCAAAGACGATTAGGCATGTAGTGACCAAAAAAACCTGTAAAAACTTAATTCACGCCTGAATGTCTTTACTGTCACTTTTAATCAATTCAGTGCATCCTTGTTCAAAAGAAATTTCTATTAAAAAAAACCCACTGATATTATGATGTCTCCAGCAACTAGTAAGTTGACTATGAACATAAAAAACATGATTGAAACATGATAAAAAACATGTTTAATATTGAATATACACTTGTGTGGAACGGGAGTGATGTGTGTGTGTTTGTGTGGTCCAGGTAAACAAGTCCAGGTTGTAATAGCTGGATGTAATTTTTGACCTTGTGTAAACATTTATGCCCCCATGAGGAAAGTAGCTCATGAATGATTTTTTTTCCTGGAAATGTAAAAGTGAAGAAAGAGACCTTCTGTGAAGGTTAGGTTTAGGATTTTATCATATTGTACAGTACACAATCATTATGTCTACAGAAAGTGAAGACAAAGCATAAAAACTTGTATTCACCTCCTCCTTTGGTGCTGCCCAGACTGGCTGAACTCTCGCTCTGAGAGCTGCTGGCCGCCTCTCCATCTGATCCACACTTCACCTGCTTCTCTTTCTCTAAACCCCACCCCCCAAAAAAACAAGGGTTTAAATATAAAGATTCTATTGTTGCTAGTGTGCTTCTATTAAACAGGCACTAAAATATGTTCTTTATATAAGACATGAAGTTTAAAGTTTAAATTTTGATGATTATCAGTTTAATCTTTATATATATATATATACATATAAATATATATAATATATATATATATATAGATATAACCTGCTGAAGAACTAGAGGAATCGTTTGACCTCTGTAATTGTTAACAAAGGCTTCTGTATCATATATTACATTTTTTGACTCAAGTGATCAAATACTTATTTGACACAGTAATATGTTAAAAAATCATGCAGTGTGATTTCCGGATTTTTCTTTTTAGATTCTGTCTCTCACAGTGGAAATGCACCTATGCTGAAAATGTAGACCCCTCCATGATTTCTAAGTAAGAGAACTTACAAAATCACAGGGTGATCAAATACTTATTAACCTCACTGTACATATGAATTCATGAAAGTTATTACAAAGAATGAGGCCAGTGATTGTAAATGTGCACTAGGGCAAGGAGAAAGCAGCCTTAAATGTACATTTAAATATTTAAAACAAGTAGCATAAAACGGTGCCGTGGCCTTGATCTCTGCCTGAATTAATAAAAGCGCAAATGCAACACCCTAAAACATTATCACAGTCCTGGATGCTCAAACAGCCTCCTTCAAAAGGAAGCGTATATTCTAACTGTCTAGCACTCTATGACTAAAACGGGAAGTTAGAAGGGTGGTGAAGTTCTCAGATCTGGTTCCTGTAGGACCATAGTGGAGTTTCTGGGTTTTTTTCTTTGTGGTTACCATTAAAATAAATGTGTTTAAAGAAACAGTTCCCACAAAACGTATTATTTGAAAAATGTTTACACAGTTTGTTTCTTCACTGGAACAGATTTGGAAATATTCCGCATTACATCACTTGCTCTGCAGTGAATGGGTGCCGTCAGAATAGGAGTCCAAACAGCTGATAAACATGACTCCAGTGCATCAGTTAATGTCTAATGGAGTAAGAAACAAATCCATCATTTCATTTCAAACCGTCACTTTTGTATAAAATACAAGTCATGTAGCTTTTCACTTCGAAAAACATTAACTGAAGGACTGGACTGCATTACTTGTGTATTATTGTGATGTTTTTTATCAGCTGTTTGGACTTATTCTGACGGCACCTATTTACCGTTGAGGATCCATTGGTAAGCAAGTGATGTGCTACATTTCTCCAGATCCGTTGTGATGAAGAAACCAGCTCAACTTGGATGGACTGAGGCTGAGGCTTAGTATACTGTCAGCAAGTGTTACTTCTTGGGTGAACTATTTCTTTATTTTACAATGGGAACATAACAGCGTGTCATAGGTTTTTTTAGACCCTGAAGTAATACACAATGAAATGGATTTCTGCCAGATGATCAGTTTCTGCAGCAAACTGCCAGGTGCAGAGAGATGAAATGACAAAATCTCTACAGGCCTCAGGACACACACACAAAAGCATGTTCAAACATGCAGTACAGTATATGTTCTGCTGATCTGAACAACTGGAGCTGCTGCATTTTCCCTGCACTAAAATCTCCATCCCTGCATGAAATAAAAACAAATATACAGCCCCTTAAAACTCAGAGGTCTACAAGACATTGCTTTTTTATACTCAAAAATGGGGATGATATAAATAATAAAAAATAATAATACTATGTTTGATTTTTTTTCAGCCTTAAAAAAGTGTAAAATTAAACAGTAAAATGTAGTTCAAAAAGTTGCATGTACCAATTTTAAACTAAAAAATGTAATATTAATACATTGTATTTATTCTGTATATACAATAAATGTATATGCATACATACAGCAACATAGAAACAATACTAAATCATTCTAAAATGCTTTTTAATTTAGTTTTTTACTTAAACTTTAAATTTTTTTAAATGACAATTGACTTTTTTTCTGTGTATATTGTGGCTTAATTGCATAAGAATGCATGTCTTTTTTTATATACAAACTTTAACTGAAACTAAATAAAATAAACAACTAAAAACTAAACTTATTTTATTTCAAAATACATTTGTTAATGTTAGTTCATAAAAAAATAATTCATTGTTAGGTCATCTTAGCTCACAGTGCACTAAATAATGTTAACAAACAACTTGTGATAGTAAGAATGCATAAAATGCACTATATAATCCAGCTTTAAATAGGACACATATGATTTTGTGCTTCACAGCCCATAACAAAGACAGCAAGAATCTGAAAGAAAGTAAACAAGAGTTGTGCTGGGATGGCTGAAGTTGTGCTTCGTACCTTCTTTAGCAGTCTGCCAAAACTCAAAAGCCACGCGGAAAGCCTGAGCCACCGTTAATGTCACCGCCTGAGCCTGAGATAGATGGGAAAAAGGGAAGAGAGGTGTCGACGCCACATTTCTTGACATGGATAGAAAGAGACTGCATTGGTTTTTGTCTCTCTCTGAGGAAGTGTGGTCTTAACACATAACGCTATTAATAAAGAGAAGGAAAGACAGGGAGTGTCTCATATGAACACACACTCACCACTTTCCTCTTGGTGCAGAGGTACGCGTGACACTCCAGCGTTTCGTTGCGCTGACTCTGAGCGATGTAGGCAAACACTTTATCGTGCATCTTATCAGCCGTGCAGTATGATATCCTGTAGACAATGAAAGGCAGAGAAAAGTCACTCTAAAGACAACCTACGGAAAAGTACAGTAAATAGATGCACTACAAGTGTTTAGTATTAATGAGAAATGTTTCATGAGCAGCAAATTCCAATCTTAGAATGGTTTCTGAAAGACCATGTGACACTGAAGACTGGAGTAGACGATACTGAAATTCGGATTTGCATCATAGAAACAAATTCTATTTTAAAATATGTGACCTGGACCACAAAACCATGAGGGTCGCTTCAAACTGAAGCTTTCCGTTGATGTATGGTTTGTTAGGATAAACAAATACTGCGAAAATCGCCTTTAAAGTTGTCCAAATGCATATAGCAATGCATATTATCAATCAAAAATCTTTACTTAATACCCGAATGATTTTTGGCCCATACAATGTATTTTTGGCTACTGCTACAAATATACCCCAGCAACTTATGACCGGTTTTGTGGTCCAGAGTCACATATATTAAAAAAATACATTTTTAAAAATAGAAAATATTCATCAAAACCATAGAAATCCAGCAAAACATATTTCGTTATACTTTTTTTCCATTTCTGAAACAAGTGCAGCCGTGATCAAAAAACAAACAAAAAAACTGCCATCCTAAAACATTTTTGTGGAACATAAGTTGGTTTCAAATATTTCAGACCAAAAATGTGTATTAGCATAATGAGTCAACAGTTTTACGTTTTTTTCTTTAATGACAGCAGCACGATTAAAACCTGCTGATCATCTTATAATCTTCATCGTCTGAGATGCTTTAAACAGTCCCTCGAGCTTCATCAGAACACATATTACCTTTTATTTGGTTAGTGATCTAAAACCTAAAACTTTTAGCTTGTCTCCTCCCCTTTAAATGAAACAAGGGGAAAATCCTTCCAGATGGTCTCAGATTAGTCTCTATCCAGCAAAACATCCACTGTCTATTATCCATCACTAGCACAGACACTTGTATACAGCAGACCATCACGTCACCTCCTCTGGGATTTAAGAACGTGCACAAGCAGTGCTGAGCTCTCCATGTTCAACATTCCATCAGTACTTTGGCAGAAACTGACCCACCAAACCATAACACACACCCACACATACATGGGATAGTTGGTTTGTGACTGCATCGTCTCTGTTTTTTTTGGTAATGTGCAGTAAACTCAAACTCCTCCAGGGCTGATTTCTCCCATCGGCCCAGAGTGACAGCTGGCTCAGCCTGTCAGAGAGCTGCCCCACAGCAGCGGGGGCGGGACTAATGATGGAAGACCGCCATCTGTCCTGTTTCACATTTAAAAAAAAATTAAAATCCCACACATACTATACTTACAGACTTCCTTTTTCTATATATACAGTACTGTGCAAGTCTTAGTCCACTAGTATTTTCACCAACACATCCTCCATTTTTATTGCTTCATTTTTATACATATTTTTTTCCTTCTTTTTTGGCTTTTAGGGTGAATTGAAACATGGACAATCTTCCATGAAAATTAGCCACATGATTGGAGTAGCGTTGGTGTAATTGAAGCCGAGAGTGGCTGGGCGACACCTCACTCATGTTTATTCATCACACACACCACAGCCGGTGTCTGAGCGCACTGAGCACGTGCAAGCTTCCAATAATAGCTGCGGTCCCAGGTGAGGGTCAGAGAGTGTCTGTCTGAGCCTCAGAGACACTAAAACAGATCGATGGAGGATCCTGACACAAACATCTCTCTCTCTCTCTGTCTGTACGAAAACAGCAATCTTGAGGTCACACCGGCCTAAATGATGGATGGCAGGATTTCAGTGGGCAACAACAAATCCTTTGTTTTTTATTGCAAGAGAGATGGGCTAAACCACATATATATATATATATATATATATATATATATATATATATACACACACACACACACACATACACACACACTCAGGGCCGTACCTACCATTGAGGTCCCCAGTATTTTTGCAGTAACAGAAGTTGAAAAATAATGACCTTATATTAATCCTGATTTAGTGCTCCATTCCAAACACCCATTCCATGCACACGCATACATTACATGAAGCCTAGACTAGTCATGGCACAACTGAACTCGTGTAAATTTTGTGCATTTTATTTTTATCAAAGAGGGATTTGAGAAAATGATTGGCACACTGGACAAGAGATGCCAAAAGAAATATACTAAGTATATGTTACATCCTTAAAAAAATGTTTTGGGACAACATGTAAACATATAAAAATGGATATTTGTTTTATTTATCTGTACTTTTGACCTTTTTATTTTATTTTAAAGTAAATTTAATGTATTTCAATTCAGTAAAGATGTTACTGTTATTTAATTTTGTACAATTTAGCTTTAATTTGAAAACATTGTTAATTTCTAGTCATTCTGATTCAGTTCAATCGGAAAGACTCACAAACAGTGATTTACCTCCACCAATTGGAGGCTTTAATTTCATATTTTCATGTTTTAAATCATTTCAAATATCAGTATTTATCATTTTCTGTTTAATATATCAAAACAATGTTTAAGCATTTGTAATTGCAGTTAAAGGTAATGTTAGAATTTCTTTTGTCGCGAATTAAAAATAATATTTATGTTTAATCATTTTAGATACTTAATTTTACTGAAGGCTACCAAGATAACCATAACTTGAGTTTATTACATTTATAAAGATAAACCGCATCTTCTCTATTTCCAGTTTGTATTAATTCACTGCAAACTTTATCTACATTTTCTTCTTTGCCCCCGCATCCCCCTAACAATCTCCATTCAGGAATCTCTATATTTACAACGTTTTCAACCACTATGACATTTGAAACCTGAAGCAGACTCACTACATTCCTGTTGATTTCCATCCCTAGAGACAGACAGCACAGACTGGTGTCAGACAGGGCAACATGACAAACGGCCGCAGGTGACTCACCTGTATATGGACACATTCTCTATTAGCTGGTTTGATACACTGTCATAGAGAATAATCCCTCGAGGAGAAACCTTCAGCGTGACCTTCTGAAGCTTCTTCCCACCAGCTTTAGCCTACAAGAGAGAAACAGAAAACAGCTTTATCCTGCTGGACCTAGCAAATTAGATTTAAAATTTTCCATCAGATTTTGGAGGCTTTTAGAAATTAGATTTTAGTTTTTTTCAGCATCTTGGACAATGAGCATATTATTGGTTTTGTCTACTAAATACATTTTAAAATTGTTCTTTAAATAAAATAAGGCTGATATAAAATATAAAAATCTGATAAAAAAAAAAAAAAACAGCTGTTGTTAAATAAAAAAAAAATAAATAAAAAAAATTACAAAAAGCATAAGTTATAAAATTACTAAAACTAAAATAATAATAATAATGTAAAACAAATTACAATATATAACTAAATAATAGAAATGAAAAAAGCACAAACAAAAATCCCTTAACTTTAATTACAATGAAAACTAAAATAAAAGACAATTAAAAAATGTATACATACTACGTGATGTAATACTAAAATAACACTGCATATAAAATATAAAGTAAAAATAATAATATAAAAAAAAATGAAAGCCTTGGTATGAATATGCAAAATATGGATTACATTTAAACCAATAATATTTTCAATCTGTAATAACCACAACAGAAAAGCAGTTTAATGAGCTATTGATTACGTAGCTGAAATGCATCTGGTATAACAGTCCGTTCAGTATGCAGCTGATGTTCACTGCTCAACTGCACCAATGTGGAGTGTTTAATAGCCTCAAAACAACATTATGTCATGACAGGATCTAGCCTGTTGAAACACACAGAACCACACCCAGAAATCCCCTGAGACACACACACACTCCCATTAGCAACACTTACAGAGCGCAAGAGACATAACAGAGCTTTGTATGTTCCTTAAATACATCAAACCCTTTGTTGCACTTAAATACACTTTAAAATCCATGGAACCTTTCAATAGCACAAAAGTTTTTATGTTTGTTTTTTACAGTAGAAAAGGTTCTTAAGAGGATTAAAAAGTTCTTCACACTAAGAAAAACCGTTCACCGACAGGAAACTCAAAAAGCTTTTCTATTGCACCTTTATTTTTCAGAGTGCATGGTAGCCTGGTTAAGATGACAGAAACTAAACTCCAGGATCATCCTACGTACGGACAATAAAGTATATAGCTGGGCGGTATGAGCAAAAATTTATATCACAGTATTTTTCTAAATTATATCGGTGTCACGGTATTTGACAGTATTTTTTTTGCTGCAGAAAGCAATGATGCAATTGATGACGACACACTTTATTCTCATTGCTCAGATTATGTGACGACAGGCAGGATGTGTGCTGCGGGTTTTTTCTTAAAAAAGTTCCTGTAGGTAATCAATCTTTATATTTTGCCGAATGCAAGGGGCAGCTCTCGCCAGGCTAGTGTAGTGCATCTCGAACGCACCTATTTTCTTCGTCCATGCTGTTAACCGCTCAACACACACACAGGCCGAGCTTCCACCGCTCTCATGCAGACGCATACAGCTTGTCGGCGGGACGTTCCACCCCTTTGTGTTCCCAACGCTTTGTACGCATACACTCACCGGTATTAGGGTATATGAAAAATTCATATCAATTTTAATAAAAAACGCCGGTATTCGGTATGAAAAGGTATACTGCCCAGCCCTAATAAAGTATATTTTAGGCCTCATGAGAAAGCAGAATGACTACATTTAAAAAGTGCACATGACCTTTGCCCTGTCATTCATTGGCTGCTGATGTATGTTTGTCTTACTGTGGCAACTATTCTCTTGACAGCAGCAGCTGAGAGCTCTTCTCCTTTGGGTTCCTCCACCAGCGTCATGCCCAGATACTTCAGCTGAAAGACCATCCCCTCCAGCAGCGTCTCCCGCGTGTCTGACCAGTTCTCTGGCAGCTCTGCACAAACACACACACACACACAGGATTAACATGTAGGCATGATGCAAGCATGCCCAAAAAACCCGCAATACAAGCTACCCACACAAACGCGTTCAGGAAAACATGTCCCGGACTCCAAATTTCACTCCAAAATAAAATGAATTAAAAAACTAATTATATTTTGCCAGGTTTATTTGTTAAAATATTGGTCACAATATGTCACAAACATGCTTTAGAGATAAGTAATTAATGCACAAAGCATTAAAGATTTGAAGTTGGTTTTATAATTTCTTTAGAGATAATAAATTTAGTTCAATAATATAAATTTACGGCAACACTTTTTTATTCATTTATATCTATTTGAGCAAACTATAGTGCAAATTAAATACAGTAATAATACTTTGCATATGGGTCTACAGTATTTATTACTTATTATACAACATTTACATTTTTTAAACATGCATGTTTAAAATTTAAACAACCATGTTCACAGGTAATTTCAAATATTTGCGTAAACTACTCCACTCTTCTTGGCAGATTTGTGTAACTGTAAAAGAGCATGGAAACACTGAGCATGCTCATTATCTGAACAAATAAACTTGTTTAACACTAAAGCAACTCAGTGAATAAGAGGTGAGAATATCTGCATATGAAACGCATCACACAATATTTCATTACATAGAGGTCTTTCATCCTCTTCTCTTTGATCAACACCTGCACAGGACAGGAACTCCAGTTTATATGCAGCCTTTTAATGGTAATATGCCAGTGCTGTGGTTAGACTGAAACAAAACTGTGTTTTTGTCTGTAATATGAATAATAACTGCATCACTGGGACTTCTTTGTGCATGTGCTAGTGTTGCATGCATTGGGTTAAAAACAAAGCAGAACTGAAAATCCTTCCCAGACAGTGTTTAGATTAAGCCAGGATTAGATCTTAGTTCAATTAGGACATTTAAGTATTTATTTATTTATTAAATGTCAGTGCAAGTTGCTTTAGGTAAAAAAAAATGCCAATGCTTATCTTTATGCAATACAGACTTAATGCACATTATTGATCAGATTGGTCGGAAAAACAAAAACGAGACATTGTAGACACTTCTGACAAAGAGAAAACTAGTTGCGTGACAAAAAAATAAAAATACAAAAATAAAAATCACAAAAAAAAAACAGTAGAAACAAACAAGATAGATAAAATTGTTTTACATTTCCAAGCAAATAATCAAAACAATGGCAAATAGCATGTAAATGGGACAGGAGAGAACATTTGAACATTGAGACGATTTAGCCCAAAGCTGTTATTCACAATAATCAGGCTCTGCCCTGATCTCAGACACAGAAATGAATAAATGTGTGTTTAACCCCACATCAGTTCTGGCCTGTGACAGAGGTCAAGGGCAGGGGTCAAGGACGCACATCTAATAGACAGTTATCTGCTTCTCTCCATGGCAACTCCATTATATTACAACCTTGCTTAATCCATCTCAGCATGACAGAGAGCCAGGCAAAAAGAAAAGAAAAGAAAAGAAAGATAACAGGAAACTGATCAAATAAAATAAAAAATATAAACAAACCAACAACCCAATATAAATAAACTAAAGAAATAATAAGCAAACAAATAAAGAGAAAACAAAATATGATGTTGATTCAGTCTGCATGAAAACTTTTTTGTGAAAGTAAGCAAGAAACAAAAGGAAACAAAACAAAACAATGAAGAATAATGAAAGAAAAGAAAATTAAAACAAAAGAAATAGATCGCAAACAAATTAGTCATGAATCAAAAAGCTAAAAAAGAAACCAATCAACAAAAACAAACAAAAGCTAGGGCAAAAAATAATAAAAATAAACAAGCAATCATGCATGAAAAGATTTCTGTGTTTTCTGAAAACATAAAACAATGAAACAAATGAACAAACAAGTTAAGAAAGTGTAAATTACACAAACTTGCAAAAACAACGAAGAACAAAAGACACAAACAAACAAACGGAAAAGAAAGCAACATTGTGACTGAAGTGTGCGTTCAATTCTGTGTGAAGATGCTTCATTTCTGTGAAGCAATGTAAATGCTTGCATTGTGAAGATGTTAGTCAAGGGTTTAAGTGTACATGAAATGAAAATGGATATTGATTATTGCTGATTTCATGAATCATTCATGCGTCTCTGGCTGACAGGTGGTCTCCGAACCCCCCCCCCGTCAGAGATCAAATGACAGCATCACCCCATCGTTCTGCCTACTAGATTTAAATTTACTCCCCAAGACCTTCATAATCGCTCTTCTCCACTGTGACAGATCAATGACGTGAAATATATTCCCCAGCGCTGTGTTCATGGGATAAACTGGGGTTTTTAATGGAGTAAATGAAAACGACGCCCCTGATGAAGCTCATTAAGAGTGTTTGTGTTCAACCCTCAATTAACCTTCATTATTTAACATAATCGAAGGACATTCATTCTATTGATGGTATTTGATGCCTCGCTGAGAACTGAATGGGTTCATTTCGGTCTGTTCACTGACACTGGGAAGTATTTTGTACACAAAAATGGCACGAGGTGGCTGAAACTGCCCGATGCAATCTGATTAAATGGCATATAATATCTCATATATCTTTTGAAATCAGTTTGGCAACAAACAAAGGTGTGTTTACATTAAAATAATCACTGGATTTGCCCGTTTTGGTGAGGTTAGTGGCGTCAGATCTCTGGAAGATATTTAAAGTTTTGTTTTGAAGTGCTTAGTTCAGTTTATTTTTTTACATTTCCATACATATAGATCAAAACCAAACTGGCTAGTCACCTCACACGCCAATCAGACAACATTATCCTGTCTAAGTAGATGTTTTAACCCAAAATAAGCACCAGACTTGAATAACCAAGTACTAAAAGGCAAAAAAGTCATAAAAGAAAATGTATGTTCAGTAATATTATTGATTAAACTGTTCTGTCAGTATTGCATTAGATTTGGACCATTTTAGCAGACTGTGATGATGCGTTTCTACAGTTATTAATACCATAAATCTACCAAAGTATTTGATATTTTCATTTGCAACATTTTTAATGTACAATTACACTTTATTAAGTTGTATTACATTAGCATTACATAAAACTAGCTGACACTGCCACAAGACTGTTCCTATGTGTGTGTGTGTTTAATCATTTATGAATTGCAACATATGCTATTTTCCTGTTGTAAGTAACTGTTACTTGACTTGACTATTTTGGTCCCATCTCAAATAACAGCCACTCAACCCTTGCTGTACTCCTCTGTGTCAACTTCTTCAACAAAAGCAAGTCAAGACTAATGGGACAACAGTCAGAAACTTATGAAAGCGCACACTTCAGACAGACTTTCAGTCAAACTGGATAAGCTGAATTGTCCTGCATCACACAGTGAATGGTGATCCTCCGGCCCTGTGTGTGAAGAAGTGTTGCCTGTAGCATGCTGGGATGCCTGCTGGAGGTCACAGGCGTGTTGTTGTGATTGGTGAGGATCGTCCTGCTCTACTGAACTTCAAAGAGTGGAAGGAAACAGAGCATATCTCATACAGAAACTCAGACACACCCAGCAGTGAAAGAGACGACAAACCGCGAGTGTGTATGTGTGTGCGTGCATGTGTGTGTGTGAGAAGAGCATAGAGCTGCTGGGGGACACACCAGAGACACAAACATACATGATTCCCACTGACCAGATCCACACACATGCCTTGGGCTGTTGGAACAATTCAGTATCAACAATTGCGTTTCAAGAACAGCATCCATTTTCATCGTATCAAGCAATATAATTCTGTGTGAAAAAAGTGTTTGTGTGTGTGTGTGTGTGTGTGTGTGTGTGTGTGTGTGTGTGTATATACAGGTCCTTTTCAAAAAATTAGCATATTGTGATAAAGTTCATTATTTTCTGTAATGTACTGATAAACAT
>JAUMHI010000054.1:20500631-20521434 GCA_032359435.1 Enteromius unitaeniatus | reverse complement strand
AGATGGGTGGTGACCATGGTGGCCATTTTATTAAGGTGTATCCATATAAATGGCCCACCCTGTATATATATATATATTTATATATATATATATATATTTATTTATTTATTTATTTATTTTTTTTATTTATGTATTTTTTTTTTATATCAGAAATCAATCATTTAGCTCTACATATCACTTAATCCACACTTAAGCTTAAAATAATCATCAACGATCGACAATATTGCATATTTTTTGACCAGTAAAAATATTTGATACTCTATAACCATAAATGTTAATATTAATTATCAAGATCCAAAATTAATTAATTTAATTGCTTTATTAATGTATAACAAATCATATTGTTTTAGTTTTTAAGCCTAAAAATAAATCAGTTCTACACTCACATGTAAGCTTAAAATTTTATTTTATTTTTTAAATGATATTCAATACCCATAAATATTATGTGTATGTGACAGAATGTCTATCAACCTCCATAAAAAGTGTCATAAAAGTAGTCCTGCATCAAAGTCATATCATAGATCTCCAAAAAGTACTAAATTTATTAGTCATAATAATCAGGACAATTGGTCTTCTGCCAAGTAATACAGTTCTTTAACTTTTTACAATATGACTTATCAGAACTCAGAATCAGAACACTTAGCTTTAAAAAATATATTCTAGAACTTTTGATTAGAAATCCTAAATTCAAGCTCCGGGCGCCAAAAGTTGCCACATAATCTCATGATACAGTACTAATCTACAGTCCACTGCTGCTATCTAGAAACGCATCATTATTGGGTAAAGTGACTGTGGCTTTCAGGCATCGTGCTGTGAATCTGCTGTGGTGAGACACATTTCCTGTTAAAACAGGCTCAAAAAAATAAGAGCTACTGTCTGCTGCACTATTACTGCTGAGACTCTCACAGCTGATATGAGTAAATGTCCTCAGAGCAGGTGAGCTGGAATTATGTGCATAGAAAATTCATAACCAAAATATCTAAAGTCAGATGGGTTGGCATACTTCGTTCAGGCTTTGACAACATAGCAGATCATGAGAATTGACTGACATGTGACTTCATTTAAACCCTGTCAATGGTCAATACTAGCATGGTCATCAATATGTCATGCATGCCAAACATGACAGAGTGGTGACATCGGTCTGACAGCTAAGCATGTTTGTGAAGGGTTTCCCCATAAAAGAAAACAAAAAGGTCACCAGGCAGTCAAGCTTGTTTTTGTGAAGCACCACCGTGCAGCAGATGGACTGAACTCTGCTGTCTGTGGGACTTACACACCGCAGCGGAGATCAAAGACGCCACTGGATCGAGGGGAACACAAGCAGCTGAGACCAGCAGTGCACGTGCTCAGAGATTTAAAGAAATACTTCACCAAAAGAGAAAAAGCTCTGCATTGACTCATCCTTGTATTGTTCTGGACCGCATGACTGCTTCTCTACATTGGAATCTACATTGTTTTTGAAGAACATCTTGAAATGTCTTTAAACATATTGGCTGAGTGAACGCGACTAAGGCTTTCGGGCTTCAAAAAGTAGCACTAGAAAATGTGCATACATCATTTTTTAAATCATATCACATCTTCATGCCACAGCAAAACTGTGTGTGAGGAACAGGCCCAAATTTGAGTCTTTATTCACTTGTGTCCAAACATCTCCTTTTCTAATGATCTTGACTTCAATTTCTTTGCTTCCCGAACAATATATTTTAAAAGGTTTCTGGAGACTTCCAATACAGTGTGTAATTAGCATGGACCACGTTTATTTTGGAGCTCGCCAGCTTAAGCCTCCATTCACTTTCATTAAGTACCGAAGACAGCAGCCAACATTCTTCACCTTTTAGGCTCCTCAGAAAAAAGTGAGTCATCCAGGTTTGGAATAATTCCATTAAAGGTGTGTTTTATTGGAGCCAAGACAGCATTTCAATTAAATGGTCAAAGGAACCCACAGAAGAAGAAGAAAAAGAATGTGAGAGACTGGTATCTTCCTTCAGTCGTTCTTGCTTTTTCCCAATTTAAGCAGGTCCATGTACACCTAAAAAGCACTGCCTAGCAACACTGGGTTGCCAGGGTGAGCCCCATTCTGCTGCCATGCTCTCTACAAGACAAAACACCAGAAGCTGTTCATATACATCCGATTCATATCGAGCTGTGCGTTTTTGATTCGCTTAAAAGAGTCGGTTCATAAGAATCACTCGTTCGGGAATCGCTCGTCAGTGAACTCGTTGTATGTTTACAACTCCCCAGAAAATAACCGAGTCATAAGAATCATTCGTTCGCGAATCGGGGTGCATCGATCGCCCTGCTTGTTTTTCGATTCACTTTAAAGAACCAGTTCACAAGATTCGTTAGTTTGGGATTTGCACGTCATTGACCTCGCATAATATGTTCGACTCGCCCCAAAAAAACAACAGGTTAATAAAAAAGTCTTTTGTTCGTGAATCAGGGTTTTGCTCGTGATTCACTATCAGGAACCGGTTCAGAGGAATCGCGAATCGAACGAGCACCGATCGCGCTGTGGATTCAGTGAATATCGATGCAGGACAGGCTGTCAAAAACCGCACGGCAGGAAAACCACTCGGTTATGTTATTTAAAACCAGAATCGGTAACTGTTGTCGGTTCTCAACCCTTTTTTTTAAACAAATCTATACAATATCTACACAAAGCAGTCATGGCAATACGCGTAACGTTAGTTTCCTGCATTAACGTATAGAGACAGCAGACTTTGAAAACTTAAAGAGCAGCGTGGTTTGTCGTGAAATGTCATGTGAATGCGAGTATATTCCAGTTTTAATACACATGTTGCAAGCAACTTTGACTCTGAACTTCCTAACAGATCAACAGATATAAACAAGAGCTATAACGACCGTTGCATGCAGACTGACAGCTGTGAGACCTACTTTTGTGTTTTCCAGAGGTCCACGACTGTTTTGCCAGACTGGGACTGCGAATGATCGCGCGCCCGGCGGATTTTAACGCGTCCATGATGAATACAGTTTATTGTGACAATGAATAATCCTGAGAGCGCGATCCTCCGGCGGTCCTCTGCCCGATCGAGCCCGATCCTCTCCCCGCAGGAAAACTTTTCTGACAGCCTGTGATTTTCTTCCTTTTCCGCGGATGATCCCGGGTGGATGTACGAACACGCTCGCCACGGCGGGCGGGGCTTAGTATGTAAACTAACCGGATAATATTTCGTCATGACGCTGCCGTAAGTGGGCGGAGGGCGGGGTTCGAGTATGTAAATTAGCCAGAGAAGATTCAGTGGGCGGGGCTTCGCGTGTGTAAATAAACATCACGACTTAAAACGTTTGACTTCTGTAGTCAAAACAAACAATACTTATTATTAATGGATAAACATTTATTTAAACGATTTAAACCACGCATAACATTACGGTTAGGAATAATATGGATAATGGGCAAAATTAAATAAGTGAATGAAACAATAAAACAGCACTAAACAAGAGATTAGAGACAAATACTAATACTAATAAAGTATATTGCAGTGTGTTATGTAGAAACTGACGTGACGTTAAGATGTTTTCCAAATTGGATAGTGATTAAATTGTATTATTTATATTTGATTTACTATAATTTCCTATTATTATATTGATAAAATATAATAATCTGTTTGATCAAGTGCAAAGTGTACAAATTTACTTAAAATGCTGTAGCCGATTGTATTAGACTCTGTCATGTGTTAATAATAAAAATGGCTCAGTTGCATTGTTCTTTATAAACAAACGAGTGAATGACATTTTAGGCATGATATGAGCAAATTCCGCTAATATGAGACTAAATTTCTCAAAATGAATGTATAACACCCTTTCCATTGTCACACGGTGTTGCCTCCATGAGGAACATGGTTAATTTAATGCAAGTGGACCTAATAACAAATATCAGTTTATGGCATTTGTATATATATATACTATTTAGTGACAATGAAGAAATACAGAACTCATACAGAATAGAAACAGCAAACCTTTTCTGTGAGAGTGTAGCTGTCTTTTTCTCCGCTCATCCCTGTCTAAACTCATCCGCATGAGCGCTTCTACACTGACAGCCCATCACCACATGGGGAAAGAGATGGAAAAATGGAAATAAAGGTGAAAGAAAAAGACATTCAAGAGTGTTTCTCTAAGAAAGAGGTCATTTTGCTTGTCATTGGGCTCTTTGTCAGTTCAGAGTGGCGTCTCACAGCCTAAATGTACAGTCATAGAGCAAATAGAAAGTGGGTCATCAGGTTCTTCTGACCCCCACTACGACCCATCCAAACCTGTTTAGTTTCATGTGAAGATGAACAATAAATAGAATTGACCAGGGTCTCGCAGCAGAACACAGGTGACTCACTCAGCTCTGGTGAAGAATCCAGATCTTCAGCATTCTTGAGAGACTATGACAGATTCATTCAGATTATAACGTACCTGTTAAAGCAGGCAGTCAGATGAGGTTCTTTAGGGAGGCTGAATGTGAAACTGTCCATCCCATGGGAGTTATTCACTCTCCCAGTTCATCCTGTATTACTGGAACTGGAAGCTTGAGAAACGTGGTTGACATACTAAATGGCCCCTGTACATTATTAATGTGTCCATATGCTGATTAGAGCAACAGGGTGCAGCTCATATGAGAATATAGCAGCTTTAACTGGCGAATAGATAGATATAGGCTATACATACATGTCTGGAACAACATAAGAGTGAACTAACACTATCTAACTTATTTATTTTAAATAAGATTGGGAGCAGCCATTTTAACTTGAATATGCAAGGCTTACACTTGTGGTGCCTTTAGCTGTATAAAATCAGCTTGTTATGGATATTTAGTAAAATGATCAGTTTTATAGTTAACTGCGCTTTGTTATTCCTCTGGATATTCTTCTGTAATGCACATTTACACTAAACAGCTTATTTCTGCATTGCAGAATAATGTGCATGCGACATCTTTAAGTAACGGCGGAGCTCATTAACGGGAAAGTGTGTTCTCGTGTCAAGAGTTTTTACATGCATCATGCCAGACATGCACTGATGAAAGATTGAGCGTGGTACCGTGAGCCTGTCTGCACGGTTATAAAAGGAGATGTGTTTAATATGAATGCTCTGGTTATTTATTCATGCACGTAATAACCCTCTTATGAATGAGAGATGAAGGCATCACACTTAGCGCTCTGAGAACCTGTCACACGAGATGCTGCAATAGTTTATGGTTATTTGCAAAAAACTATGACACAACATATATAAATGTGAATAGATAAACTGCTAGTTTTACTTTAAAAGCTGACACTAGATCTATTTTTTTTCTTTTCAATGTACTAGATTCTTAAGTTCTGCTAAATTACTAAAATGTAAATTTATCATTTATATATGTCTCCTAAAATATCATAAATAAAAAAATGTAATTATTTTTTATATATAAAAAAAAACAAAAAACGTGTCAGACTTATTTTGCAATTATTCCAATTAAAGGCTAAATTAATGTTTGCAAACTGATATTTCCTACTGACTCAAAATAGTCAGAAATAACTGGCTTCAATTTTTTATTAAAAAATACTGAAGGAATTTGACTTTTGCATTGTACTGCCTATATATACACATTAGAAAAAGGGGATAGGTTTTTGTGTTGATTCATAAAATCTAACTGGATGAAAAATGCGTTTGAACCATTGAAAATTGACATTAAGCATTTGAAAATATCATATAAAGCAAAATTGACATTAATAGCATGTTTATTTTTTGTCTACACAATCAATGACATGCTGCCGTTTCTGTCAACTAACTATCTTTACCTACTCCTAGGGGGAAATGAGTTCAACACATTGTACTAGTTTAGTTGTCATTCTTCATCAAATGAATCCTTCGCTCAGCCTAAAATAAACCATAATAATAAGGTTAGCTCGGTTTTATCATTTGCATTTAGCAATGTTTTCCTTGCTGTCAAAACACTATGCATTGTGAAGCACCTATAATTTGCACGCACGCATTTAGAAACCACAACAATCAATGGACAAACCACAAAAGAATTTTAAATGCCAGAAAAAAAACTTTTTATTACTTGAAACCTCACAGAGACCTCACAGAGAGTGCAGCCGAGGTCTGGCTGAAAAACAGACAGAAAGCTAGAAGTGACAGCGGGCAAAGAAAACAAAACAAATGTCTTTATCCCCCCCCCTCCCCTTTCATTTAAACCACTTGGACTTTGCAAACTTTCCCACTTCCTCCATCACATCATAGTTTTAAAAAACACAGACACCAAAAACAACAACCATCTCAGAGCACTACAATACCACATAGGACTGACTCTGGCTAAACCCCGACCCCCCTCCCGCCCATCGATCACCAATGGAATACTAACACAGCAACCATCTCCCCTTCTCACCTAACTAACCGCACCGGAACTCGTTTGAAGGAACTGACTTCCTCTGGTTGGCAAAATCTATTCGCTTTAACGCAAATCTGAGGGTTTTTCCAAAAAGTGGGTTAGCTCGGGATGTTGTCCCTTTAGCCCGGTAATACTTCATGCTTAGCAGACGTCTGGATCTGTATTCATTTACGCAGCGAGTGTGATGATAGTCCCATGAAAACCATTCCAGGAGTCTAACGGGTTTAAAGTAGCAACACTTTCTGAACACAACGGCGCCACCAAGTGGCACAACCAAGTATATCTCCAAAAACAAGACACAAACTATATAATAATAGCAATAATACTCTCCTCTAGCTTCTGATCATTGGACCAGCCAGTAACCGGTGGATCTGAAACACTTCTTTTTCAACAAGTTTACAGTTTTAGTTGGCACTGGACTACACTAGCTTCTGTCTGATACTGAAAGATGGTCAACACAATAAAGAAAACAAGGAGAGTATACTTAAGACACACTCAAGATATTCCCTTGCGAGCTCGTCAACAATAGTGCAACGCTGGATAAATAAATAATAATGTAAACAAATGACCCAATTCACAAGCGCAGACCAAATCAAGAGCAGAGTCATCACACCGATGGGCTGGTGATCCGTTTGCCGTATGTGACCAAAAAGGATGTGGTTGAGGCATGACGTGGTGAAGGGAGGGAAGAGATCTTTCAGTTCCACCAATGAGGTCCCATATGAAGGCACTGGTTATCTGTAACTGGTGAATATCACTGCTGGACTGTTTTTGTGGCACAAAGTTTGTCTTTTTGTACCAGGAGGAAGAACAGCAATCCACAGATGAAGCTTCGGTCCGTCAAACGAGTCCTTAAAGATCTTGACATACTGATCCAAGAGAGAAATTTGTTGCACTGTTTCTGGGACATTTTGTTGTTGTTGTTGTTTTTTGTTACATTCTTGTCATATTTAGATGGCGACATTCTTGAGTAAAAATCTTCTTCTGATATGGGGTAGAGCACCTGGGACAATGGATCTCACACTTGCCCTGCTTTGCATCCCGCACCCAAAAGAGAAAAAACAAAACAAAAAACCAGCAGTAAAATCAAGGCCGAAATCCAAGAAGAGGAACAAAAACGCGAGCGGTCTCTGAATGGACTGAGGGAAGATACTCACCAACTTCTGTGAGGTTTCTAGACATTTACAAGAGAAAAGAAACAGCAGTTTCCTACTCAACGTGTGACGTCCCTTAAAAGTCCTCTTTTTTTGTCTTTTGTTTTTTTACTACAACAAATACAGTCACACAATACAACATCCTTCTGACCAGGCAAGAAGCTGTAGTAATAGAAGACGAAAAAAAACGAAAACAAAAAAAGCAATCTGAGCCACAGACATGCCAAAGATGAATTTGAATCTGGGCCTATGGAGGGAAAAAAAAACAACAACCAGAGACTGTATGTGTGTGTTTGTGTGTGTGTGTGTGTGTGCGAGAGAGAGAGAATGTGTGTGTCTGTGTATGCAAGAATGAGCGTTGTGGTGGGAAACAAGCATTCATTTTTTCAGGGGCTGGTAAACAGATGCGTTGGGGTCCAGGCCCGATGGACTGGTGTCCATGAACTTGGAGGAGTAATGGGGCGTGACTGGGGTCATGCTGCCCGTATCTGCAGAATACACCACACTGGGCATGACGGCCATGACCTCTGCTATCTTCTGCTTCAGATCTTTAATCTCCTGGTCTTTCTGCAGAATTTGACCTAAACAAAACAGAAACAACTAAGTATTTTTACAAGTTAATTCAGTAGTTAGTTAATTAACAAGCTAACATTAATATTATAAAATAATAATAGAATCTAAAATAACTGTTTTCTATTTGAATACATTTTAAAGCGTCATTTATTACGTCATGTGATGGCAAAAACTTCCATCAGACATTCTAATATTACAATATATAATACATACAAATATATCTAGACAAAAGAGTGTGATGGAAGACCTTGTGCAATCTCCAGCTGTCTCTTAGCATCTCCGAGGGCAGAGAAGAGGTCCAGTTTAATTCGGGTCTCAGCGCTGAGGCTGTTTTCCAGGTGCTGGGTTTTCTCCTGCATCGCTGACAGCGCTGACATCAGAACCTCTGTGTCCTTCTCATTTTCCTTATATTTATGTAGCTCCTAGAAACACATAACAGAAGGAGCAGTCTATTTTTATACTTTTTCTCCATTTACAGAAGAATCAGAAGATTTTGAAATAGATTCGGAGTCAGTCTCCTCACTTGAACTTTGAGTTCCAGCTCTCTGATTTGATCTTCTTTCACCTTGATGTCAAGCGTAAGTTTCTTACACTCCGATTCCAGCTCAGAAATCCTCCTCCTCAGAGAGTCTGTGCACTCACCTCTGAAACCCACAAATGACACACATTAGTTCACATACAAAACCTGTTACATTATCTGCAGTTGCATGGAAAGAAAATAAGACTGAAACAGATCTCGTGAAAGGGAAGATATAACTGACAAGGGGTGAAAAAAGAAGCGTGTTAGAAACTGACAGAATGGATGATGAAGGCAAAGCTATATATATATATTTTTTTTTTTATATGTATATAAAAATGGCAGAAAATATTACAAAATAGTATAGCAAAAAAAGTAAGATCTTTTAATAAATTACTTTTATTTAGCAAGGACACATGAAATGAATTTAAAATGACAATATTAAAAGATATTTATAATGTTATAAAAGATTTATATATTATATATTTTTAAAAAGCTGTTTTGTATTGCTGCTGAAAATTCAGCTGTGAAGACAGGAATATATAATATTATAAAATATATATATATATATATAAGTATTTTAAATTGTAATTATTTAAATCTCAACATATTAATGTTTTTATTGCATTTTTAATAATAAAAATTATTTTCAAAAATTCTACTGATTTCTACTCGATTCTACTGATTCTTCAACTTTTGAAAGGTAGTGTATATTATATATTTCATTTTATTCTACAAGGATTCTCTTATAAACAGACATTTTTAAGAACAGTATTTATTTAAAATAACATGAATAAACTATGCATTTATTACTTAATATTTATTCATCTTTGTTAACATTAGTTCATTTAAAGTTAATACAAATAAAAAGTTCATTTTTGTAATAATGAAAGTCTACACTGTCACTTTGGATTTAATAAATCCATGCTGACTTTGAAAAAGTATCGTTTTTGAAACAAATGGAATGATGGGACTGTATGTCATGGTCACCTGGTTGCCGCAGCAAGAGCGACTGCACGTGCCGCTGTGGCCTCCTCCAGCTTCTTGCGTTTCTTTTCCTCTGCTAACAATTTCTCTGCTGCAGCACGAGCCTCCTGTTCTGCCTTCAGACGCTTCTCCAGCTGCCCCACTGTCTGCTTGTCTTTCTGCTTCGCTTGCACAGCGTTATGAAGTCTGAACAAACCAACAAGAGTTTGCATTAACACGAGTGCAATCCCTCGCCTGCTCTGCAAACTAAAGGTGGGATGACTCACTTGTTTTGCAGTAGTTCGTTCTCCTGCCGCAGCTGTCCGAGCTCAGAGCGTATGCTGCGTTCAGAGCTGCCCAGAGAGCCCAGCTGACTGCGCAGATCCTGTTCGGTCTGTCTGCTGGCCTGCAGGTCTGCCTTCAGCTTCTTAACATCCTGCTCCAGCCTAAAACAGCCAAACATTCACTTCAGGTAATGATGACTCATGGGAAAAAGCGAATCAGAGAAAAAGACTTAAAAGGGTCCAAACTAGACCCAAAATTGCTCAAGGCGTGATATAAACACCATTGATGTACAAAAATGCTGTCTAATCACAAAGTAGATTTTATATATTTTGAGTTAATTGGTCTGCAAATTTCAGTTTTACAGTTTTTATGTTAATGTATTGATAAACATCATGTTTTAATAGGAGAAGAACTAACCCCATATCTGAAAAGGTCTATTTCCTACTACATAGCTTTTGAAAAACAGTAAGCTAATATTTTCATCAAGATTTCAAAGAGTGGATCTGGCAATTTTACTATCCCTACAAGTTGTGAATGGTGGCAAAGCGCCTCAGATAATACGTCCAGATTGCGTCCATACTACTCGAATATACACATACCTTTATAAAAGGTAGTAGGCTTACATATTCTGGCAATTCCACTAAATTTCAGACATGGCGTGTTGCCCTAAAGCAGGGTTTCTCAAAATTGGCCCTGGAGGTCCAATGCACTGCAGAGTTTAGCTCCAACCCTGAAAAAACTCACCTACCTGTGATTTTCCAATGACCCTTAAGACACTGATTAACATGCTCAGGAGTGTTTGCTTAGGGTTAGAGCTAAACTACTGGAACAGTGCATCAAGATTTAAGAAACCCTGCCTTAAAGGTACGCTTACAGTTAAATTTCTGTGAAATTATGTGGGCATCAACAATTACAAACCAGACAGCTTTATGGTGATTTAAATAAGCTGTTTGTAGAATTGACACCTGATGATTGAACTAGGTCAGCAACAGAAAAGAGCGCACATGACGATGAATGAAATCAAATGCACTGAGTTTTCTGCAAACTGGCAACCCGGGGGGCAAACTGGCAGGGGGAAGGTTTCACAAACTAAAACAGAAACTGACGTTCTCGCCCTGAACGCATATTTTCTACGAAGAATAACTAACTGTAAAACAGTTTTTCAGATAAACAACTGTTAACTTAGCATGACTCCTAAATATCTGTAAACATATTATGGAATTTTTATGCTTTAGTAGTGTCAAAAACATACAGAGAGCACCCTTAACATGAGCAACTTGATGCGAAATCCATGTGGGGAAATTGTGAGGATCGCATGGATTTCAATTGATATGACTCTCGACCATTAACATTTGCAAAACAACAGCAACTGGACAGTGATTTAAATTTAAAAATGCAGTCAATTTCTTCGGTTCACTTTTGGGTAAACTGAAAAAGTCAGTCTTAATGCTTTCTATTGAGTAAAAACAAAAGAAACATTACAAAAAAAGTTTTGTGTTTGTGTAGTTTTTTGCACTCCCTTTTGAACATTAAAGCTGCTGTTTTAACTTAAAGCCCAGATTTTGAGACCGATGATGTATGCGAGTCTAACCTGACAAGCGCTTCGGGTTTGCTCAGCTGATTGTTGGGAATGCAGTTTTCCACAGGGTCTCTGTTTGACGCCGAGTTCTTCCCTCCTCCACACTTCTGTTTCCTGTCCCCCTTACTTGAGGAAGAGGCGGACGACGAAGGCCCGGAGGAAGACGGCACGCTGCCGTTGGCCGTTCCGTGCCCTCGGGGCGAGGAGCTCCCACCCCCCCCTCCTCCGCTGGCATTTTTGTAATTTTTGTTGGAGTTGGAGGAGGAAGAAGAGGAGGACGATGAAGAGTGTTCCTCTTTCAGCAGGTTCTCAGTGCTGCCCAGCAGGTCTGAGCTGCTCAGTCTCTTACTGTTCACGTGGTTCTCCATGTACTCCATCTCCTGAGCTTTACTGTCCACTGACGGTAAGATGCTGCTGCTGGTGCTGTTGTGATGGTTCTGGTTGTGGTTGTGTTGCTTTTTGGACTCGTTCTTGCCTCGTTCTTTCTCTCGATATTCCAGCTCTGGTAATGTGTTGGATGAGGTTTTTTTACCGCCTGCTGAGCCGTTCTGTGCAACAGCTGGAGAGTCTACATCATGAATGCCTTTAGATGCTGCTGCTGCTGCTACTGATGATGAAAGAAAAAGAGAGACTCAATAAAAAGTTTATACAATATTTGTTCAATCTCATGTCACAACTGCTTTGAACAATTTCTGTAGCATCTTCACACAGCTCCGCATACACAACGTCAGTTCAGAGTTTGGTTGGGTCGATAGACCCGGTAGCTGATAAAGTTGCCATGCCCCAAAAAAGACACTTTATATGCATTTGGAGTAGTCCGTCTAACTCGTGCACTATGTTCCAAGTCATACTAACTTAAATGTAGGTTGCGTTTCCCTCCTTTTTGGAGCTTGGTCACAAAGAGCTGTGTAGAAATATGTCTGAGTCAACTATTCTGTAAGGAGGCATTGTGCAAAGTCCTTACCCTCCTCAGCTTCTCTCTCTTGTCTCTGTATGAGCTGTTGTTCTGGAGGTAGTGCCTGCTGCAGCAGCTGCATGTAAAATTCGTTCTCTTTCTGTACTTCCTTCTGTTTCCGAAGACGCATTTTATAACTTACATAACTCTTAAAACCAAAGCCCAGCGTCACCACCGGGTACCCGATACTGTGGACACACAAAGAAATATGACGTCATATGATTGGCATTTTTGATAATTGAGACACGAATAAGTATTGTTATTTCATATTTTGGCTCAAGTAACCGGTTCTGCATCTTCATGGGAAAAACTCGAGCCATTGTTTTCAGCACCACTTCAAATGTTGTGGAAATGACTGAAAGGCGATAGCTCTTGCAACGAGCCGCCACTCATGGAAATTGTGCATGTTTTACACAATTTTCAGAATATTTGTTCACAATGAAGTGCGCAGCATTGTTACTGCTGATCATACCAAACACACAGTCCCTGGACAATTACGGATGTCATCTCAGCTCCTGCTCAACACGATCTGCTCACAGCAGTACCGAAGCAGGTCACATATTGTCACTTACAGTACTAAAAGCATGACTAACACTCTCCGAATTTAGAGGAAAGCGGACAAATCAAGCTGAAACTTGTGTCTGACTCGTCAATCTAAGCAACGATTGTGGAAAATGACATACCAGTGTGCTGCAAACGGACGACACAAATCCACGTGGAAGTGTTTCAAATCTTTAAATCTGATAGCTGCCTCGATATAAACAAAAAGTATCCATAGCGACACAGTGGGGAGGCAGACCCCTCGTTCTGTGGAGAGAAACGTGAGAAGAGAACGGTCAACTCAACATGTGCTTAAAAAAAAAACAACAGTAACAAGTATCAACCTACACAAAAACCTCAAAAAAACGATTCGAGCTAAATGGGCGAATCTGAATTACGCATCAGTGCTAAACAAAGCAAGTGAGTCATTTGAAGAAAATCCCATTGTTGACATCGAGATCCAGAACTGCTCAGTCACACCGGCAGAAATAACCAAGCTTACAGCTGCAAGGTCACAGTGTGTGCATGTTATAAAGAGAGAATAAAATATGACAACAAAAGCTCACAGCAGCATGGGAACGATCCTCTCGTGCTGGAGTTCCAAGGTGTCAGGTGTGCACATATTCGTAAAATATAGATTTAATGCAGAAACTTGCAGAGATGGCGATACACAAGTGTCTCTACACCAATACAGACAAACACAGTGACTGACAAACGTGGCAGTTTGATGTTATCTATACTGGAAGTGTCAAAGCTGCAAGTCACGAATGTTCACAGTATGCTGACCAATCAGCTGTAAGCTTGAGGTTAGACTTTAGCAACGGTTTAACGAAGTTGAACGAACTAGATCAATGATGGAGAACATGTGATATGCTATGAACAATACGAGGCTCTTACCTGTGTGCCAGACGTACTGCACCCACACATATGTGCTGGCTGCAAAGAATAGCCACTGCACTGGGATGAACAGCAGACATATAATATCGGATGTGAATGCCACACACACAAAAAACACTGAGAAAGCCTGCAACACACAGAGAGACACATCGGATCATCACGTTTTCAAGCTCCTCGGTAAAATAGAACTTCAGCATCCTGCTGTGAAACGTCATATGAAACCTTAATAGCACTTCTGAAATGTCATGCCATTTTAGCATTACTTAAAATTAGAACAGGAAGTGTTTCAAAGTAGTGAAATGCTGATGACTGACCTTTTGACCATGACGAAATCTCTTAATCTCAGATAAGACTAGATAAGAGTATAAACTGCACTTTACGTCCCTCACAGGATTATTGATAACATCAAACTCATAAACAGATGTGTAAATTCATCACACAATATAAGAGCCAAGACATTTTAATGCTTTTGTAAGAAGCGTCTTATGCTTGCCATTCAGAAAATATAGTAGAAATTTGAATATTGTGTGAAATAGCCTGTGGTTGCAAATCAAAAGAACCATTTCCTATTATTGTTTTCTATTATAGCCGGTACATATCACCATGCACTTTAGTAGTACGGTAAACAGAAGCCCAGACATTTTGATTTTGTGTTGGGATGACACGAGCGTTAGCTATCGATATCTTCAATTATTTAGTACCATTATCTGGATTCTCACACGCACACTCACCAGGCCCTGGTATCTGAAGGAGTCGTAAACACTGCGAATGAAGAGCCAGAAAGGCCAGAGGTACTCGAAGCGGAACTCCAGCACAAAGTCTGCCAGCAGCACCAGAGCCCAGACCACCAGAAACTTCAGGTACAGGAACGTACTGAGACAAAGAGAAAGAGATGTTACTCGTACCCAACCATTCAGTCGTCCAATCAAGATTTCATCTGTTTTGTGGTTCATCTGTTCAAGTGGCCTTGAGCCAAGCGACACATACAAGCAACTCCATCATGACCACATCCAGCATTAAATCGGTTGGACAACGAAGCATGGGTAGGTGGGGGAGGACTAATCACTGTTTGGCTTTCTCTAATGCAGTGTGTAGTGAATGAAGTGGATTATTATGTTATATGTAGGGATGAGAAGAGTCCAAGAGGACATGAGTAAGATGTACTTCCAGATGTAGCAATGCAGATAAGGTGTAGTCAATATTCCATATATCATGCTGTCAAAGTGAAATTAAGAAACATTGTGATTTTTTTTGCCCATTAAATGGCCCTAAAGACTGTCACCAGACTGATTTTGTGATCATTCATTAATTACAGGACCTTCAAGACTGCTAAAAAATTATATATATATATATATATATATAGCTTAGTGTTTAAATGTAAAAATAAACAATAATACATAAAGCTAAATAATAATGATAAAAATCTTAAAATAATGTTTAACAGGTAACAAAGCCTGAATAATGTCAATATTTTAACAAAAGCCAAATAAAAAGTGGTATCAATTCATTTCCATGCATTTTATTATAAAAGTAAATGCCATAGAAAGAGAGGTGTAAACGCATACACTTCAAAACAAACTATTATTTAAAAAAAAATAAAATAAAAATGCTTTTAATGCTTATGATTTATCTAATAGCATCTTCGACAAATTTCTCTATACAGGTGCTGAAGACACTATTAATAGTTCTCAGATGACAGAAGGGATTGTGTTAGCACAAGGAGCAGTCACTGGACCGGTATATCTGGGCTGATGACATACTTGTTCAATTCCACCTCATTGAGGAAAGCAACATAACAAATCAGATAACAGGTGTTACAGATGCATCTTCAAATGTTGACAGTAAATGGATGGATGCATCTAAAAAAAAAAAAAAAAACTCAATACGCAACACACATTACACATGAAAGCAGAGGCTAAAATACTCTAATGAAAGATTTCAGAAATGTGTAAACAGATTCGTATCTGGTTTTAAATGAAGCAACAAATGGTCTTTGCATAAACATCCGCTTCATATTTTAGTATCACACAGTTAGGACCAAAGCTATTACTTAATACCTCTAAATGAAATCTGGGTTTCACAGATTGGTGTAAAAAACGATTCCAAATGAAACCCCACAGAGATATTTCCCAGATGAAGGCTTGAAAGCACATGCAACATTATGTCAACATCTGACATGACTGAATGTAAGCTCTAGAGTCACTACATTAAAGAGTCAAACATGCTGAACATCAAGCGGAATAGCAAATGACTGATAATGGGTGAAGTCTGGCAACCGTCTATCATGGCTGAACCCAGTTGCCAGTTATTTACCCACTGTGAGCGAATCGTAGTGTTTAACTGCGCCATCAATCTACGATAATAACAACACTTTTACAGCAGAAATACTAACCAACGCACAAAATTGATCATGCTATATCTGCAATTATTGGAAGGATTTTTCCTTAAGATAAGCATTTAGTTCAGTTCATTTTTGTGAATTAGTTCAAGCTGTCAGTGAATCAATGAAAACTATAAAAATGCTATGCTAAACGTTTAGTAATGAATTTTCCATTCTGCATTATATAAAATATGATTATTCTGTGTGCTTGTTCACACATGCCATTATTTATTTAGTTATTTATAATTAAGGCCTTGTTTGGAAACATGTTTTGATTATTTCTATCTAGCGTATTACTGTATTTGACCGCTGTGGTTATGAATTAGCTTGGCCTTAATGACTAAACTGTTTATCAAAGTATAGGGCAATATCAACATATTGTTGCAGCATTAAACAGTCTGTTCATAGACACCTAAAAGCCACTTCAGAAGCACTTCTGTGCCACATTTGCAGAGTAATATTTAGTATAGCACACTTCATTGACAACTTGCTATAAACATTTATAATCAAGTGCTTGCATGACTACCAGTAAACATACTATATACCAAACTATGAACACTCAAACACTGGCATTAAGAGACAAGGGGTCAGCAGTATGACTGGCATCCTATGTACAGAGATTAATGCTATTTTATGAGAGGTTATACCAACTGCTAAAATATTAAATATGCAATACTGCTGCATAAACACAGCATAAGGTTTGATGCTCCGTGACAAAGCTAACAATACAAAACACAAACACTTGGGCTGAAAAAACTAAGCCTTCAATGAAACAATTAACTGTGGAAAAAAAAAATGATCCTACACATGAAATATGTAGGTGTAATTAAGATTATTACCCTTACAAAAGAAGTGAATCTTCCTTGAAACACAAAAGGAGATGTTAGTCACTCAGAATGAGTTTCGGTCATTTGCTTTCATTTTATGAAAGTGAATGGGGACTGATTGGAAAAGGCATGCGATAATGGTTTAGAACCGCTTTTAACGATATTAACGTTACAAATAATATAAAGTTCAACCTAAACATTATTCCTGACAGCAAACAAACAAATAAATACTTACTACCATATATACTGTATATATATATACCAAATTTGGAGTAGTTCGTGAGGAAAACGTTAAATAAATAAATAAATAAATACACATCTGCCTTCGGTCTCCCCAACTTCTGAGGAAAAACACAACCAACTTCTGTTTGGCGTCTCGGGCATTTAAACCCCCTCCAGCGGTCTCTCGGAAATATATATTATTTGAATAAACGTCGTGTTTTTACATATGTGATTTGTTAATTAAACGACGGTTATTTCTGCTTACGGTCTTGTAAGATGCAGTCACCGTCGATCTCTCTCTTTGAAGCGGTTTCTGACAGACTAACGGTCCCCTCACGTCAATCACTCAGATGATTGACAGTTACCGACTCTAACCGTCGGGTCTCGAGCCCGCACCGGTGGGTTTCGCGGGTTTCTTTCTTTCAAAGCGCATCGCTGTAACGAGGCCTAACGTTACGGCGGTTTATTCATTTCTGCGGAGACGGCTGTCTACCTATGTTACAGCCAGCTTTGTTGACGGTAGCTCAGCTCGGCTGGATGATTTACCGTCTCGCTGTGAGATCTTATATCATAATAAAAACGGAATCCGTGTCTTTCCTAAAGCTCGGGAATGATAACGGTTCGGTCGGAAGGTCTGGATCATACCTGCCGTAGATCCCCTCGGTGATTCGGTTCCGTTTTAAGGGCCGTCGGAGCTTGCTGCAGTCCGCATTGCGCCGCTTCATTCTCGCCCCCTTAAATCGGGCTTTTTAATACGTACAGCAGTATGGTCCAGGGTTCTCTCTTATTCGGACGGGAAACATTGGCGGTCCCTCAGAGGAATTTACCGCTGTGGTTGTTGTTTTTTTCTCCTGGAAACAAAGAAATAAATAAAAAGACTGAGTGGAAGACCCTCCTCCTTCTCTCGGCGCAGACGCACAGACACGGGCCTAGACAGATGTGACTGACAGGCCGCTTAGCCAATAGAAATCACGCTTGTCGGCTGTCATTTTAATTGACAGGACAAAGAGCCAATAAGCAGCGGTATGTTTTGTCGCGGTACCAAAGAAAGGGAAATAGGGCGGCTAACAGGTTTTCTTCGTCCTACCAATCGCTTTCTTTGTGGACAAATCAGGTAGTGCTCCATGACCAATAAGGATTGATTTGGGCGGGATCCGTGGTTATAGGTTTTTTGCGTAAAATATATGAGAGATGCGTATTCCACACAAACGTAATTTTCGTCCGGACGTTGCGCCTATACGTTTTGGTATAGGCACTTATCAGTGCAATATTGCTTAAAGCGAAATCATCAATAGCTTGATTAGTGATCAATTAATTGTACGATTAGCTAAATTTTAAATCCCCCCACGTTTTGATTATAATTAAGTGAAGAGAGATGAATTTAAAACCGCTCACCGCTTTAGTCTTGGGGAGGAAACACTAATTCAAGCTGCTGTAGGACAGGATAAACAAGAAGTTAAACACAATACTTCTTGCATCATTTTCTATCGATAATGGTCCAATTATACAAACAAACTCTGTCAAAGATATTACACAAAGACCCCATACTGGTTAATTGCAATGCACACGTAGTAGGTGGCATTTTTGGGAAACACCTCCATGCCTCTCACATGCACGTGATCTTACATATTCCTCATCTGTGGTGGGAGCAGATTACAGACATTCAGAGTTTGTCACTTAATAATGGCTCCTCAGTACGCCCCCAGTCTCCGCTCAAGGCTTCCTCTCATGGCCTTCCTTCTGGAAACCATCTTTCTCCTACTGTTTTTCTTTTTTGTGAAAATAGAGCAGCAGCATGAGCAGACTGGCAGAGAGTCTGACAGTAACCTTTTCATCAGCTCATATGCAGGTTAGTGTGTCTAATTTACTTTAAGGCTGTGTAATGAATTTTTTGAGGGCTTGCATTACCTGTTAAACTTGTGGTTATTATGAACAGCATCAAATCTTCACGTTAATATGAATAAATTCAACAAAAGACTGGTTTCACTGCATATTCTGCTAAAATCTATTCCTTGGCTTTTTAAGCATCTTTAACATATTAAACTAATCCCATACAACAACAAAAAATATGTGTTTTCAAATAAATATTTTTAAAGATTAAAATATATATAAAAATATATATATATATGTCACTGTATTTTAATTTATGAAAAAAACTTTAATTTAAAATGATTAAAAACTTTAAATCATCAATTCAAATTTAAATAATCTCTAGTAGGCTATTCCATCAAATATATTTTGGCATATGTAGGTTAAATATATTATCCATTTCAAAGTAGATATGAGCTTAATTGTTTACTAGATTTATTAAATAAATATTTTAGTTAGAGTTTATTCATTTTGCATATAGATAAAGCGTCATGACTCAAAATTCACTTTCCCAGAAAGACTATAACTAACTTTACCATGACCATGTTGCCGTTGGGGTGTGGAGCCCAAACATCTCTGGTTTGGAAGATAAGAAGGATTTCTCTACTACAAGCAGTACTAAAGACTGACTCCCAAGGGTGTTGCCAAATGTTTTGAAATATGAGTTAAAGTTTAATGACATTTATATTTTATAAATGTACACAATGTCAGTATTGGAAATGTAATCCCTTTCACAGAGTTCCAAGATGTTCATGTGATGATATTCATGGGGTTTGGATTCCTGGCCACGTTCCTTGTACGATATGGTTTCAGTGGATCAGGGTTTAACGTGCTGTTGGCAGCCACGGCCGTTCAGTGGGCCATTTTAATGAATGGCTTCCTGAATGAATGGCTGCCACAACGACACCACAGTAGAGAGATTCACATCACTATGAAGAGGTACAGCTCTTAGCAGACACTGCTGTTAAATATATTCATGGTGAAACCAGAATGCAATGTTTTTAGTGCAATTGTTCACTCAAAATCTTCAGATTTAAAGAAATATAGTATTGCATTGCTTCCTCACCAATGGATGCTCTGAAGCGAACGGGTGCATCTTTCACCTTCACAACACATTAATGGATGGACTGGAGTGGAGTAGTATTCTGATGCTGTTTGGACTCTCATTCTGATGGCACCCATTCACTGCAGAGCATTCATTAGTCTCCAAATCTGTTCAGATGAAGAACAACATCTTGGATGGGCTGAAGATGATTAAATTTTTGAATAATTTTTTTAAAAGTGTAAATCAAATGTTATCTGTGCTCCTCTTGTAGTGTGATTGAGGCAGAGATCTGTGCAGCATCTGCTCTGGTTGCCATGGGAGCGGTCCATGGGAAGACAAATCCTGTCCAGCTTTTACTGATGGCTCTGGCGGAGGTCACAGGATTTGTGGTCAATCAGTGGATCTTGAGAACTCTGCTTTATGTAAGAGAAGCATTACTTTTACAGATAAAAATTATATATTTTTTATCCAAAATATATTTTTAATCATATGATCCTCGTTTCATATAAAAAGAATGTCAGTGAATGAATTAATCAACTTTAAGACAGTTACAGTGATCCCTCGTTTATCGCGGTAGATGCGTTCCAGACCTGGCCGCGATAGGTGAAAATCCGCGAAGTAGGG
>JAUMHI010000054.1:20460148-20494517 GCA_032359435.1 Enteromius unitaeniatus | reverse complement strand
TGTCTGTCAGCGTAGTGTCCAGAGCATGGAGGTGCTACCAGGAGACAGGCCAGTACATCAGGAGATGTGGAGGAGGCTGTAGGAGGACAACAACCCAGCAGCAGGACCGCTACCTCCACCTTTGTGTGAGGATGAACAGGAGGAAAAAATTTTCACAAAATGAAATTGCAAAATGCAAGCGGTCAGAAACCTCCATGAGGTTGGTATGAGGCCCGACGTTCACAGATGGGGTTTGTGCTTACAGCCCAACACCATGCAGGACGTTTGGCATTTGCCAGAAAACACCAAGATTGGCAAATTCGCCACTTGCACCCTCTGCTCTTCACAGATGAAAGCAGGATCACACTGAGCACATGTGACAAACTTTACAGAGTCTGGAGACGCCGTGGAGAACGTTCTGCTGCCTGCAACGTCCTCCAGCATGACCAACGTGGTGGAGTCAGTAACGGTGTGGGGGAGCATTTCTTTGGAGGACCGCACAGCCCTCCATGTCCTCGCCAGAGGTAGCCTTACTGCCATTAGGTACCGAGATGAGATCCTCAGACCCCTTGTGAGACCATAAGCCGGTCCGGTTGACCTTAGGTTCCTCCTAATGCAATACAATGCTAGACCTCATGTGGCTGGAGTGTGTCAGCAGTTCCTGCAAGAAGAAAGCATTGATGCCATGGACTGGCCGCCCGTTCTCCAGACCTGAATCCAACCGAGCACATTTGGGACATCATGTCTCGCTTCATCCACCAATGCCACATTGTGCCACAGACTGTCCAGGAGTTAGCGGATGCTTCAGTCCAGGACTGGGAGGAAATGCCTCATCAGGAGCATGCCCAGGCGTTGTAGGGAGGTCATACAAACACGTGGAGGCCATACACACACTACTGAGCCTCATTTTGACTTGTTTTAAGGACATTACATCAAAGTTGGATCAGGCTGTAGTGTGTTTTTCCACTTTCATCACTTTGTGCGACTCCAAATCCAGACCTGCATGGGTTAATAAATGTGATTTCCATTGAAGTTTGTGCGATTTTTGTTGTCAGCACATTCAGCACACCATGTAAAGAACAAAGTATTTAATAAGAATATTTCATTCATTCAGATCTAGGATGCCTTATTTTAGTGTTCCCTTAATTTGTTTGAGCAGCGTATTTTCAAACGTTTATGACTGCTAATGTATTAATGTAAGGTATTTGTTTGTGTTATAGTTTCCAAATTTGGTGGAAAAGAAATGAAGAACTTGTGGACACGTTAAAAAGAAGATTCCAGTTATGCACGAATGTATTTGTTTATGTGTGTGTGTTTGAGAGGTTAGACATTGCTTAAACAACTTACAAGATAAAATGTCCTTGAATGGAAAGCATGGTGTTTCCTAAGAGACAAATAATACAAAACAACATCACCAAAGAAATTCACAAGCCCCTGGAAATTAAAGCTGGATTAAATTACATTAGCGTTTCTTCAGCCTGACAATGACAAACTGATACAGCACACCACCACCAAACGCAATATATGAAAATAACCTTATGGTGACTTTAATACGCAATCCCATGTTATTCGTCTGCTTTTGAATGTAAAATAAGATTGTAATAAAAGATTGCACTTTTGCACTTTCTAAAAGAAACATGAAAAAAACACTGGCTCTGTACATATTTACAATAATTTTATTCATTTAAACCCACAGTTGGATGAAGTTCAGCTACTTTTTGTCAGAAAGAGAGACTGGATTACAGATATTGGTCACAATTGGTCTGGATTACATTAAAATGTTACATTCTTTTAGCATGTAGAAATCACAGAATCTCAGAATTTGTTAGTTGACGAGTCAAATTATCTGACTCACATTTCATCTTATTCTCCCATAACCACTGAAATAATAAGAAATTGTGCTTTTTAAAAACATTAACATTTTATACAACTCCCATATAGCCCAAACATACACAGAAAGTGAACTTAAAGCTCCAAAAACTACAAAATATATAACCAGGCTTCCCACAGTCAACAAAAACTTAAGAGAAATTGGCTGTTTGGTTTTACTAGTTGCACAGAAAAAAAAAAAAACTGACAGTGAATACGTGTCTAGTTATGCTCTGCTATATGAAACAGCTTGTGCTGAGTGCAATCTGTTTAAAATGTTTAAACAACTGACTGTAAAAAGCATGGGGGAAACCATATAACGCAATATAAAAAATCTTCCAAAAGACGTAGAATAAAGCGCTTGTTGTAGTGAAATCAGCTATCTGAAGGTTGAGCCAAAAATGTAACAGGAGTATGTTTTCCAAATTGCACAAAAGATTCTAACTGAAAATTTACCGAAATATATAATTTTGGTGGCTTATGCAAAAAAGAAAAGACTTTATTTAAATGACAGAAACACAGTGAAGATGAAAGCCAGTCACACTCATTTTGGTTATTGAAGATAATGCTCGAAAACTCCTTGCTGCCATTGTACAGTATCACGTAACTATTTTCTGAATCAATAATTTATGGTGCACTCTCTGCATTTTTGTCAGTGTAATTCCATTGTATACAAGTCACTTGCATTACAAACGCAGGATAATGTCTAAAAGTGTCCATTTTGACTGCAGAGACTGGATTTGATTTGCATTTCTCTCGTTGTGGGTGCCCACTGTGGTCACACCCCAGAAACGAGAAAAAGACAGGAAAAAGCAACATATTTAAGAACGGGAGTCAGCCAAGGTGTTGAAAAGGGGAGAGAGTGCAAATAAGCAGCAATAAGTATAGAGAGAGGAATTGTGTTGATGGACTGTGGGATTTGATTGAAGGAAATGGATCGTTACTGCCAGAGGTCCTCAGTTCGGCCAAACTTGAACACCAGGCCACTGCAAGAGAGGAGAATAAAAATCAGAACGCAATCATAATATCATAGTCTCGCTTGGAGAAAGTAAATAAATCAGAATATTTTAAATAAATGCTCGAAATCGCAGACCACAAAAACGCAGTTAATTGGAGACTGCATTAGTTGTTACTACATTACTAAGCCTGGTTCTCCCAAGGTTTTTTCCCCATTCTCTCATGGATGGGGTTTTAGTTCCTTGCCGCTGTCGCCTCTGGCTTGCTTATTTGGGGAAACCTGATTTCTAGTGATTATCATCGTTTTTGATTACAGAGGCCATCTCTGCATTTGATAAATAAACAGTTTACTCTCGTCATTATACATTACCATCTCTCTGTTCTCCTATTTGATAACGTTCAGCGCTTTGCTACAATCTGTATTGTTAAAAGCGCTATATAAATAAAAGTGACTTGATTTAATGTCTGGTCAGTGGAAGTGGATTAACAGCATCAGTAGCCAAAATGAAGTAACTTCAGCAAACACACAGAGAGAGTGATCTCAAAGCACCAAAATATATAACCAGGCTTCTCACAGTCAAGAAAAACTGAGAAATATACTCTTTGGTTTTCTAGTTGCACAGAGATTAAAAATATAAGCAGTGAATATAAGTTTCTAGTTCTGCTCAGCTATAAGAAACTGTTTGTGCCTACTGCAGTCTGTATAAAATAGTCTCTTTTTCATTTGTCTATTCATTTCATTATGAATTCTTTAAGAACAAATTGTTCATCTCGAAGATTATTAAAAGAAATTAGTTTTGTCTAGCAAGGGCGCATTAAACTGATTAAAGCTGAGAGCAAAGACATTTACAATATTACATTAAAGTCTGTTCTTTTAAACTTTAGACAAAGAAAAACATTTATTACCGTTTAATATGAAGCAGCTCGACTGTTTTCAACATTAATAACAATCAGAAATGTTTGCTGAGCAGCAAATCAGAGTGATTTTTGAAGGATCATATAACACTGAAGCCTTGAGAGTTTTGAGAATGATGCTAAAAAAAATCCAGCTTTGTATCACAGGAATAAGTTACATTTTAAAATATATTTTAAGTATTTTTTTTTTCATTCGAGTAATATTTCACAATACTACGGTTATTACTGTACTTCCAAACTTACCCAAAGAAGATGAAAGCGTTTTGAAAGAAAACGGCAATACCGGGATACACTTGCAAATCCTTTTTTTCTTCTCCTTCGCAAAGAGAAAAAAAAAAAGTCACAATCAGCAACTGTCAAGAAATAAAAACCTGAATCATGGTCTATAAGGCATAATCAGTCTTATTCTCTCACCAGTCACAACAAAACCACCAAACAGAATCCACATAGAGGCGATGAGGGATCCGAACGCCAACATGAACCCGATGAAGAGCCAAATTCTGGCACCTATTGGCACACATTCAAAGCACGTTTCAGTCATGTAGTATTTTAATACATACAGGAAAAGCTAAAGTTAATGCTCGTAAAATGTCTCGTAAAAAAAAGGAAGTTGCATATGCAGGATGTACCTGTCTGTCCCAAACAGCCCTCGCTGTAGCTGTCGCCCCTCACCTGGCCATTTGACACCGCATTAATCCTGCATTTAAATCAGTCTTATTTTAGTCAACAACAACATTATTTCAATCCAATTAAATTTGATGAGTATTCTTTTTTTGGGGGGTTCATGAAACTGACTCATTCCAAGTCATCTGAATAGTTGGAACTTGTTTCTTTTACATCAGATGAACTGATCCTGGCTGAAATGTTGCATGTTAAAAAATAAATATGACCTCCCCAGATCAGATTTTTGCATTCATAGCAAGCATTTTAATAGGAAAGAATGACAAATAGAAAAAAATATTGCTGTCAAGCGATTGATCGAATCAAAAATAAAAGATATGTATACTGTGTACATTTATTAATAAACTTTACGGTTTAGTTCTACTTAACTATAATAACCCTGATTCTAAAAGATAGTGAAACCCCAGAGGCGCTTTGTCAATGCAGTCATTGTACAGTTGTCACGGCACAACCTTGTAGTTTAATCAGTGCTTAACAACAGGAAGTGAGATCTAGGACAGACCAAATGAAGTCACAGGACACAATGGTTCTCTTCATTAGATGGAGCTGTACAGGTATAACTCACATGAGGAAGGCTATAGTCGCTATAACCCCACAGGTATGATATGCATGGTGGAACTGTTCCTCTTTAGGGTACATTATCGCTGCATCGATGATGATCCACCAGCCTGTGAAAAACTGCACATTTGTACCGTATGAGAAGCAAGACTGTTCGTTTGGAAATCACTGGATTCTTTCAAAAAACTCAAGATTTACTGACATACCAGAACTCCGGCTGCGATGGAGGCGATTGTGTTTCTCTTCTCGCCCCAGTCCACATTACACTCGCAATCGCCACATCTGATCCCGTCCAAAAACCCAGACATGCTTCTGCTCTGCCCTGATCCTATATATGAGGAATATATGTTTTACTGTTGAGATGTTTTACTGGTTTTCACAATAAAAAGTCCTATCGAAGTGAATTATCATACAGTGACAAATTTTGGCAGAGAAATACATATTTAAATTGGAAACTTTTTTACTTATCTATCTATCTACTTATCCAACTTTCTATCTACTTATCTATCTTTAAACGCCACAGATTTGATCAAAAGTGTCAATAAGCAAACAAATCGCTTATAATGTTACAGAATATTTCTATTTTGAAGAAACGCTGTCCCCTTTAAATATTGTGTCATTAAATAATCTTGAAAAAGTGTTCGTCAACTGGTTTTATTTTTTATTTAGATTCATAAACGCATCTGTTCCTGCGCAGGAGCGACGCATCTTCAGAGACTGCGCACAAGCAGGGCACGCATGATCATCCTGAAGCAAACACAAATAACACACAAAGGATTTCCATCTGTCATGTTTGCGACTAATATCTAAACACTAACACGAGTGATCTTTAACATAATAGTTCAAAACTACATTACCGCTCAGTACCAGGCGAAAACGTCGAGTGTTAATGCTGTAAACATATTTGATCTCTCATGTCCGGCTGATTGCTAACATAAATGTGCTACATCACTGTTTCTTTAAAACATGGCGGAGAAATAACAGCACGGTAACACTGGATACCTGATGAATGGTCGCTAGGACTGCGTCTTTACATCACGGTGGTTTCTTACCTGCACTTTTCTTGAGTTGTTCTTGTGGTTGGCCGTGAGTGGAGATACCCTCCGCAGTCTTCCGTCTCTAACAGTGGCTGTGAGCCGCGCATGCGCGCTGCGCTCTGCATCACTTTCCATTGGCAGAGCACATCCTATCAACCAAAACGTGCACTCATTAAAGGTTTAACACAAAAAACAGACATCTGTTATATAATAAACAGCAGGCACTGATAACCCTGGCGAAAATTAACCATGCTTTTACTACAAATGGAACTATAGTTACTACACATTAATCACAGCATTGCTCTGTTAACTTCAGCTTAACTATAATGTTATTATGAACATTATCATGAACAAAAACATCATTATTACACTTCCACTATAATATATATATGTATATATATGTATGTGTGTGTGTGTGTGTTTCAGTCTAGGACATGGGCACAAATATCTTGCAATGTCTTGTATGAAACGATGCAAAAACAACTGTATTTTGTAATACTTATAAAGAAACCATTTCAAACCTGGAAAAACCGAACTCCTAAAATGCTAAAACTATAAGGTCTTAAAAAGACTCCTATGCTTTATAACGGTTTCAGTTTATTAGTTGTGTTTGCCTTACTATTGTTCATACTTGTGTTTTGAGAAAACCCTACATATTAAGCTTAGCTTAAGGTCTGTTTATAAATGATTTAACTCTCCAGTTGTCCTAAAGCCCCGCTATATGCCATTTTAAATATTTTCAGAGAGATCAAAATCACGTTATCAATGTAGCCTAACTTTCACAAACGCAAGATCTTTAAACTCATTTAAAAGGCATGACAATGACTTCAGAAATGACTTAAGTTAGTATAAAGTATGCAAGACTATCGTATTTTTTTGGAGTTTGAAACACTCGACACATGGCTTGATTGGATCTTACACAGATATTTTATTATTCATTTGTCTGAATTTCATGAAATAACAGCACAATATCTGAAATTATATCTGTTACAAATTTGCACCTGAAATGCTCGGTAAAGTAGATATTTCTTAAACATAAATGTCACTAGCCGGACTCAAACCCAGTTCACATGAACATAAACAGTACCATGCAATGATTATCTGGTCACCCCAACTCAAATGTAAGAAAAGCTGTGTAAAAAGATTGTGTATAAAAGCCTACCAAGTTGATTACATTTGATGAAAATTTTCCTACTATGCAAAAGCTACAGGATGAAGCAATTTAACTTAAAAAAGGGAGTTAAAAAAGAATCACTGATGACTACATTTAGTGCCAAGTGTTGGTATAATATGATATTTTCTCAGTGGTGTTTCCCTTAAAGCATTCCAAGCAGTTTGAGAGCAACAGAGATGGAAAGCAAAAGGACTCCAAACAGCCCGATGTATCCATATGCACCACGCACCCTCTTTCCAGGATCTAAAACAGACAAACAACTCTGTTGATGAGGGCTGAATCTTTAAAAGAACAGCCTTAACACATTGAAATACATTGTAACAGACCTTTTAGTAATATGTACAGTTCCACAAAAAAAAACAAAAAAAAAAACCTTTCCTTCTAATTAAAAACTATATTTATTTATGTACCAGTAGTCAGTTTTATTTTAGAGGTATCAGTATCTTGCAAGTGCATGAACATGCAGCATTTTGAAAGGACACATTATGATCCACAAAGAATCACATGTCACTTAAATCTATAATTGCATGCAAAACAAATGCATTTTATTTGCCTTTTTGCCTTTGCACTCTGATTCAGCAAACAGATGGGAACGTGATTTTGTATTTGCAACAACGTCTGAGAATCATCTAAGAATTGCTGCAGGTATGTTCATTTTTAAGACTTACCACCGGTGTAGTAACCCCAGGCATAAGTGAACCTGCTCGTAACCCAGATGACTCCTAACACAGAGGCAGCAATCTGATATGGGAGATAAAAATTCAAGATAAACGAAGGTGAACTGGGTGAAAGGGTGCACTTATGAGAGGAGGGCACATGGAACAAGAATTTAACAGATTTTATAGAACACTCATTAAATGGAAATCAAGGTTTGGATGAAAGGCACAGTTATTTAATTTATTACTAACTGCTCTAAGGTTTACAACAAGGTATGTTTCTAGCCCAACACTTGTTACTGATCCAGCTCAGGTACTCACAGGATACTCTAATGCAGCAATAGTCTGGAACACCAGCCACTGTGGATACACCTCCAGCGTGTTCTGATGGGCTCTTTGGATACAGTTGAACACTTGTTCCTTATCACTGTACATGGTGGGATACTGTGCACAAAACACGAGAGCAAAAACACATTCAACCAAAGCATTTGCATTAGCTCCAAATCAGAATTCAAAGTTTAATATGCATCCGTATAATTGATGGTAAAGCAACAACGTGCATTGCATATAAAGACCTATTGTACCTTTACTCCATACTTCTTCCGTGCGATTCCAACTTGGACCCCGAGATACATCAACATGAAAAAACTGTACAGATACGTAAAAATGGCATAGCCAAAGTTGGCTGGAAGCAGGTTTTCGATTGCCATTTTGTTCCGATGAAAAGTTAAGGACCCGTTTTCTTTCTCAAGCACCGGCTGTTTTCCTTTTATTTGAAGAAAATAAATGCACAATCATGCATCTCAAGCAGGGTGAACTGGATTTGTGTTAAAGGCGAGTTCACGCACTCCTCATAAACAGGAGTGCGTGAAATCTCGCGAGAAGCTGTTTCACAGTACTCGCGGATTAGACAACCCCATAAAACAACTATACATTTATAAACAAAGTAAATATATGACAGTAGGTCCAGTTATTAACCCATTCAAGTTTTCAGCCTGTAAAACCATGTATTTTTATGATTATTATTCAGAACAACTAAGTTGACATAAAATAGCACGGTTTAAGTAATGAAAAGAAAGCGTCTATCAAACACTGTTGGGCTGGAGAATTTTCTAGACGAGCCCCCCCCCCTCGGCGACGTGACGTCATTTGGTTTCGGTTAAGTAGAAAAACAACCTGCGCGCGAGCAATTTCACGAAACGACCGCTCGCGAGAACACCGCGGGATTTGCTCGACTGCTCCAAGCGCTCAGGAACACGGCTTTTGTCTCACGAATTTGTCCTCAGTTTGGACGTCATTTTGAATAAAAATCCTTTTATTCGACAGTTGATCAATTTCCAAACGTTTCTGTTTTGACCTCGCTCGAGGAGGATCGAGTGATACAGAGCGTTTTTCTCAAAATCGGTCATCTTGCTGTTGTGTCAAGATCTTTTTGACGGTAAGGTACAGTTTATTGTTGTTAACGTAAGGCTAATATGTATATATTTAATGTTGATATAAGAAGCGCTTCAGGTTGTTACACGTATAATCCTTTCTGAGTTAACGCTAGCGACATAAAATTAACGGTAAAAACAGGAAGGCGAACAACATATCAGACTACATTTATTGCTATATGGATGATGACATTGTGTTTTTTATAGGAAATTTATGATAACGTTGGTTAATTCTAGTGTTTTTTGCGGAACCTTCTAGAGCTTTGTTGTGTAATTTGATTGACAGGAGGGGCGGGGACTTCGTTCCTCAACGTTCTAGAACGTTCTCGTTCAGTCGACTGTGACGTAATGTTTCAGTAGAAAATATGGATCATATCACTAATAAAAAAAAGCAAGTCTTAAGCGAATAAATTAATATTCATATATATATATATATAAAACAGCTTTCACAAATAGATAAATATACTCGGTGTATTCCTCATCATAGTACGTTAAGGCATTGTTTTGTACTACAGGTTATCTGATATGTTAATTTTAAACATGTTAGATTTTTAAAATTATCTGTATTCATTAATAGTATGTATAACCACAAAGCAGAAATGTATTTTGGACAGCCAAGAAAAAAACTCTTGTTTTAGGAATTTTACTCATGCATTAACAAAATCCTGTCCTTCATTAAGACCTTCAGAATTCAGATGTTAAATAATCAAAATCCTTGATCGATTAAACCGTTTGTTCATGAGTATGGTCTGATGCTTTGTAGATTTGATCATGAAGGAGGCCAGCCCTGGGCATCTCAGTGAGGGTGTGAAGCTCATCTTTGATCAGAAGGCTCCATCCGGTCGTAGCTCCTCTCGCTCCTCCAGCAGCAGTGGCAGCTCGTACTCCAGCAGCAGGGAGAGCCGCTCCTCCCGCAGGTCAAGGAGCTCTTCACAGAGCTCATCCTCTGACAGTGGCTCTTCCTCACCCTCACGCTCTCGTTCACGTTCTCGCTCCCGTCCGCGGTGCTCAGGCCGTTTGCACTGCCGTCACAGGCACCATTCTCCTCCTCGCCGCTACCGGGCTCGCTCCCGCTCTTACAGCCCTTCTCCTGAGCATTCCTCCCACCGCAGGCGCTACCATCGCCGCAGGCGCTCTCCATCCCCCTACAGCTACTCCAGACGTTCTCCGTCCCGATCCCGCTCTCGCAGTCGCTCACCAGTCTACTGGAGGGGAAGCAGGTTTGTGGGAAGGTACCGGTGCCGTTTCTCCCGCTCACCCGGGACCTTCAGAGATGACAGAAGCCGGTCTCGCAGCCGTGAACGCTCTGCAGTCCGCCTCAGCCTTGAGGGTAAGATCAATTTTGTTTTCATTTTATTCTATAAAAATGTCTTAAATCGTTCAGATTTAAGTCTGAATGTCGAAATGATACCCAAGTCTGAAGGTATCATTTAGCTTTAGATGACTTTGAATAAACTCCATAAGTAGTACGGATGATGTTTGGTGCTTTGTTTCTGTCTTTTTTTGCATTGTTTTGCTCCATTTATTTAGTTTGCTACATTTTAAAATATATATTTTTCTTACAATGTTTTACGCTTTGTAAGTTGCAATCTTTTTTCTTTTTTTCTCATTAGGTTTTATGCTTGCTCAAGTTGTAATAACAATATTTAATAAATTACAAAACAAAATTTATGTTTTAAAACTATTAATAATCATTTCAAATAATTAATTGTAGTATTTTAAATAGATGATTAAAATATTTATAATACATAATTGTTAGATATTTAATAAATATTATATTTATCTATTATATATTTAAATGTACCATTAAGATTCATCATATTTCGGGATACTTTCTAAAATTAAGATATTATTATTATTATTATTTTTAATGGTCTTAATATTATTCAATTTTCTTTCTATAGTAAATGTAAGCAAGTAAATATACTTAACAAAAATCCACATAAATAAAAAGATTTTGCTGTGTAGTGAGTTTGGTGACTAGTTTGTAAAGTGGACACTTGTTGCAAATTATATAATTTGAATCTATATTTTAAAATCTTCCACAGAGAAGAAGTATCTGTTGAATGTGGCCAAAGCAAATGCCACCAGGATTCTGGGAGTGCAGAACTTAGAGCTGCCAGCTAGCCTGAAGGAGCTGGAGGAGGAGGAGAAGAGATCTTCATCAGATAAAGAGGAAAGGGTGAGTGGTGATCGGGCACCACAGAAGGCACCAGCACAGGTGAGCCTCATACACGCATTCACACAGTCTTGTCACTAACCCACACCCAGTGTGTGTTTGACTTCTGTAATATTGCATGAACGTCCTGAGTTGCTGACAGTATTCTGATTTGTACTTCAAATTATATCTATGATCTCGGGACGTTGACTAACCCGTTGAAACGTCTGTTTAAAATGTGACTGCGCGCTGTACTTACCCAACCTGGGTCTCCATGTAATCTGTCTCCTCAGACATGAATGATTTTACCTGATGGAATGATGAACAGCACTTGTCCGGATTAGGTAACGGTACATGTTAAAGAGTATGTACTACTGTGTAGTGAGTGAGTGAGTGAGTGAGTGAGTGAGTGAGTGTGTGAGTGAGTGAGTGAGTGTGTGTGTGTGTGTGTGAATGAGCATATGGCTAATATTCCTCTCAATGTATTGAGGAGCGGCATTTAGCTTCAATTGCTTTGTTTTTTTTGTACCATTTCTGTTCCTGTAGAGCTGAAACTCCTCCACCCTTTGGACAAAGAGGGAGAGAGGGGGAGGTCACATGACACCAGCTTTAAGTCTTATGTGCACAACTGCAAAGGTTAAGTAATTGTGTACGATGTCAGCGGTAGCATTGTGTCAAACAAAAACAGACCACATGCATTTGTGTTATTCACTTCACACTCAACACTTTCAGCCACTGCACATATGTGGAAATGTTTGGGGTCAGTAGAATTGATTTATTCTTAAGAAATCAATTCTTTGAGTGAGGACTGATCCAAAGTGACAGTAAAGCCATTTGTACTGTTGAAAATTTAAATCCCAAAAAATGTATGATGATTTTCATAAAAAATATGAAGCAGCAAACTCTTTTCAATGCTGATCAGTAATACTTAAGCAGCAAATCAGCATATGAGAATGATTTCTGGAGGATCACATGACTGTAATAGCTGCTGAAAATTTGCCTTTGCATTACAGGGATAATTTAAAATGTAATATAGAAAAAGAATTTCAAATTCAAGTAATATTTCACAGTATTAATGTTTTTGCAGTATCTTTGATCAAATAAATGCAACCTTAGTGAGTGCATGAGATTTTCCAAAATTATTAAAAAAAAAATATATATATATACTGTCCCCAAATTTTTGAAAGATAGAGAGTGTATCTTTACAGCTGTTAGAGCTATAGGAAATGACTTATGTTTGCTGATAGTTGAACTGGGTTGCGTTGTCATTTACCAGAGTTTTCTTCACTTCATCGTGTGTGAAGACCAGAGAGCTCGCTCTACAGTGACGGATGAGGGTTTGGAAAAATATACTGTCTTATCAAGTGTTTTTGTTTTTTTTCTCGGGGGCTTTGTTCATGCAACCAAAATCTCTCTCTATACATGTATTTCTTACTTTGGCTCATTTTTTAATTTTGTAATTATTACTTGTCACAATTCTGACATTCTCACAGACTTTTAGATTTTGAACTCTCATAAAGTGTCAACAAGTGCTTATGCATGAATTTGTAAATGATGACACCCCAGGAGTCGCTTGTAATGTAATGACAGCGTTGAAAGTAAGTCTCAATTGATTGTCTTAATTGAACAAATTGAAAACGGGTGCAGTGTGAACAAAGCCTTGTGTGTAGAAATGTTCATTTTTGCTTGTAGAAGAGCTGCTTTTTATACTGTTAGAAGTAAATGGGTATAACTCCAATGGTGTTGTTTTTGATGTCAGACTGATTGAAAGGACAGCAGTGGCTTTACACAGGTCAGAGTTCCTACAGTTCGCTTCTTTTGCATGACATAAACACCGAACTGAGGGCATCCTCACTTACAAATGGAAATCATGTGGTGCTGATGTTTACAGGTTTATATCACACAGACAGTGATTTTTCTAAATTTTTCCCCTCTTTTCTCTTTCTTTAGGGAAACATTGCCAATGATGACGGCGATGCAGATGCTTCTCTAACATCTCCCAAGATAAAACCAATCGCTTTTAATTTCAGCATTAATGTAAGTTCATGAAAGCTACTTACAAATATGAGACTCTCTATAACCTCCTAATTTCACTTAAATATCTTAATTGAACTAATGCCTAGTCCTGGCTTAAGCTAAGCCCCGTTTGTGAAACCAGGCCTAAGAGTATACTGAAATATTGAAGTTGATCTTCCTTCGTATTAACAGAATACCATTGCCAGACCTTCAAACAGCCCAACGCTCCATGACAGTAAGGTAACCTCAAGAGCTGACAGCGTTGGAGACAGGAAGCCGTATGGACAGTGGGTCCCCATCAGCAGATCATCATCTAAAAAATAAACACTTGATTCAACAGTGATGTAAAAAGACTGTATATAGTGTAAATAATTAGTGTAGGGATCACATGGGGTAGGGGGTGATAGGGAACACTTTAATTCATCATAAATGTTTTCTTTCAGATATAAAGTGGGTTTTATGGAAGAAGGCAAGAGGATGTCAAACAGGTGGGAAATAATGTGTGCATTGTGGTGTTCTTGTGCTGTACAGTGTTTCCTAAAATAAAAAAGCAAAAAAAAAAAAATTGTTGTTTGCTTTTTTTTCTCTTAGAAATTATATAAATTCATGTGAATGATTGAACATTTCCAATGTGGTTCAAAACTTAATAACACTCCTCAAAAGTAATGATAGAGATGCATTTCTATCTGAAACAGTGCACATCTTTTACCAGAAACCAGTAGATCGGGGTCAAACTTAATTTTTGGAGGGCGGAGCCCCAACCTTAATTAAACACACCTGATCCAACTAATCCAAGTCCTTCAGGCTTACTTAAAAACTGCGTAGTATGGGTGCGTTCGAAACCATGTACTTCCATACTATATCGTAGGCAAAAACGGCAATGTGAAGAGGTTAAGAGTAGACGAGAAGTTCCCGGATGTGATTCTGAAGCGTTCAGCGACGAACACTTTACTATCCCAGAAGCCCAAGCGAGAGGCTACGTCATCATCGAACGTGATTGAGAACAACGACAAGGGTGTTGTTTACAAATGTGGGTGTTATTCAAACCAAAAACACTTAACCTTGAGCTGAAATCACATTTACCGAGCTCCTTTATAGTAAAATGTTGATTTGCTTGAGGTGTAATGACGCTAGACAGTACCGTTACAACGTTATAACGTTATGTTTTATTATATATAACAAGCAGCAGCTGCGCTCGTACGTCACCAGAGTGGATTTACATAAACCATACACATCTTAAAGATCGCCACATGTCTGTTTAGTGTTAGACAGGAAAATATTTTACAGTAATTGCTTCTGAGCACATCACAACATGAACATTTGAGAGAGTGTTGGTTGTGTGATATAATGTAGAGTTCACTGTTGTTAACACCGCTTTAGATGAATGTACATAAATAAATTACATGAAGTAACTAAACCTAAGTTATCCATTTGAGTTGTTTATTAGTATTTTCGATAAATTGAGGAATTTTTGTGTTGGATAAAAGTTAGTTAACACATGAGCGACTACCTGAACATATAGCATATAGTATATAGCAGTACTGATTAGATAAAGCACAGGAGACTGAGTCTTGTCTGGGTGTTACAGAACAGATGAGACACACGACGAAGATCAGAGGCTCTCGGTACACTACAGACATCAATATAACATCTTTTAAATCTTAAAGTTGTTGTTTATTTTATTTATTGTCATTTCAAACATAGGTATTTATAGCACTTCTCTGATTCAGGATTGCAGTACATTTGGTGCAGATCTTTTGTGGAGGAGCAGGAGCTGCAAGGACAGATGACGGAAAACCTGAAACAAAAGTAATCATTTTGTTTCTTCAAATGACTCAAATGACATTGTGCCATTAACATGACGTGAGCAGTGAGGATGGAGAAGTCCACAGCATCATCTTGGTAATGGTCCAGTGTCATAAATGAGACACTCCATCACTCCACCTGACCTTACTGTCTCATTAGGACCAGATGCTGCTGTGGTCTCTTCATCCTCCGTGAGCCAAAAGCCAGCGAGAACATCCAGAGAAAGAACAAAAGACACTGAGGATGTGATTTAGTTTGATCTGCTGGTTTCTGTTCATACAACATGAGTTAATCAGAAGCTTTAAAAGCACTGTCAAATAATTTCATGAAGAATCTGAAAATCAGGCTCCATTAACTGATATTGAATGAACAGATACCAGCAGGACAAAATTGACCCAAATCATGTTTTGTGTTTAGGGGAAATTATCCACCCGACCACACAAACACACGCACAAGGGTTGAACAGCATGGATGTGAGTGAATAAAGACTGAATTTAGCTCTTATTACAGGGACCTCACTCCCTCTGCAGTAACCTGGAGTGAAGAGCCCTGCTGAAGAACACAGCGGTGATGATGACTGCAGAGATCCAACCAGCAACCTTCTGCTGACCAGTTCACTTTGCCACAAAAGTAATGAAGCTATAGCAAAACTTATTGCATGTAATTCTAAACATATGATTTATTCATGTTTTCTGTTGTTGTCAGTAAATAATTACCAACCTAAGCATTAATTCATTACTTGACTGAAAAGTGAGATGCATTCACCTTAGCTGAATTTGTCTAGTGTATGCCTGGCGACGGCATATGAAAAGCAAATTACGTGCTTGTTTAAAAAAATATATATAATTCATAATTGGTCAGCATTTATCATTATTATTTTTGTTCATAAGTGTTAGCTACCAATGCATCAAGTTAATTTTAATTTCTGTGTAGTAATACTTTAATTTTTCTAGTGTAAAATCAACAGTCTTCTCCAGAGACAAGATCCTTGATCGACATTTTTGCAGATTATGGAATCAAATATGAGGTAGGGTTGTGGATATATTGACTCTATGAGGCGTTTCTGCGCCTGTCAATCTGATTTTCTTTTTTCTGTTTTTACTACAGAACTTACTTACGAGCTTATGCAAAGATGGTGGTATTTAACAATGGAAAAACCTGCAACAAATAGCAGCCTATGTGTGGAATTTCATTTAAGTGAAGCGCCCTTTGGAAAGCCACATCCAATATGTTTCCTTTATTTACCAAAGCACAACTGTTTTTAACAAGACTCTGGGTGCCAGTTTAATGTTAGACTCAATATGATCTCATGCAAATGCAAGAAATTAGATTAAAATCGAAAATTAAATTTTAATTCCCCCCCATTGGCCACAATAGATGTGCAAAATTTGCAATAAATAATTCACATTTTATAGGATTGAAAAACATCTGATCGCAAAAACTTGCTTCTTTTCATTTTATAATGTAGGCTACTGATTGGTTTGACAGATTAGTTGAAGAGGCAGTATCTATGTCACTCTCGGAACCACTTGGAGAACAGGGGCCACGGGCGCAATCATCAATCATATTAAGGGGAAGCTGGCGCATCCTGACCGCATCGCTGTCTTAACTGGGTGTTTATGCAATATTTGCATTTACTCAAATCACATGTGATTTGAATAGCTACTCTTGTGATTGACTGTCATGATGTGGTTAATGCAGGATAATGCGCATCAGAGGGGATTTAGAAGTGGGTACGCAATGATGACCGATAAAGAAGCGGGTGTACGCCTGCGCACACCCTGCACTACAGCATTGAACAAGACCATGCATCAACAGATGCTGAGGACACTGAGGAATGAGGTCTGGTTGATGAGGACACCCTGATCTTCAGGTTCAGGGCTCTAGGTGGCGCAGTTGCACTGTGCTCATTAGTTGTTGATGAGTCTGGCAGTCAGACATCAAAACATCACAAGCTTTCCGAGGAAAATATTGCACTGTAGTTATTACAAACCAGATTAACCTTCCATAATCGGTTATTATAAACCAGCAGCCAATGATAGCTGCGATAACAGGAAGACTTTTTTCATTCAAAATAGTGAACCCCGGGTCATTCTAAACCCAATTAAATGGAAGCATAGGTTAGCTTGTTTTACGTGTCACACTGCTCATAATAAATCCTGGGTCAACAATTTATCATTTTCCCTGAATTGGTCACCATATTAGTGGACTTTCAAGGTAAGATTAAAACGACAGCATTTTAAAAGCTGAAACAACTGTTTGTGTGATGATTGGCACGATTTCGCTTTCGAGTTAGAAGGGCTCCTAGGTCAACATATTTTGTTGACCATTGAACAACATTTTAATCCAAAAATGTAGTCTTGACCATACAGTATCCTTAAATTACAGCTAAACCTAACCTTACCCACGAGTAAACCCTAAAGTCAGAGAAAATGATAGATGAAGGATACTGATGCACAACCAAACACTGATTTTAACAAAATCTATAAACAGGTTCTTTAAATCTGATCAGTTAATCACAATGTTGCTTCAGGACAGGGAACATGTCGTCAGTTGCTAAGCCTGTAATAATCTAGATTTCATTTTTGACAGGAATGAGAAGGAGATTGTGAGGGACTTTAAGCACAGTGCCTTCAAGGAATTGCACTGTTGTTTAACAGTATGCCAATTGTACTGATGTCTAAATGTAAAACGTTTTAAACGTTTTCTGAAAAAAAAAAAAAAACACATAGCATGACAGGTGAGATAAAACATATTACAAATATAGTGTCTGAAAGCTGCCTTTGGCGGTTTGTGTGTAATTATTTTTTTCTGACTAACGTTTGTCGCTTTTGGTGTTATTTCTTGTAAATTCTTAATAGCCTTGCATGTGTGTAAATTCAATATACCGTACCTGATTAAGTTCTATTACAGTTTTTCTCGATTGCTTTAACACATTTCTTGTAACCATGCCTCGTATTCTCAAAACAGTAAACACAAATCCATACCGTCTCCCTCAATTTCCCAAACATCCTGTTTTCAGGTCAAAATGTAGCTTTACACTCAAAACCATTCACTCTTGCAGAAAAAACAAACTTTGCCCTCAGACACCACTCACAAGCCCTCAAAAACACACACACACACACACACTACAACATAGTTTCACACACTGGTGCAATTAATTCAAGACGATATTTCCAAATATTTTTATGTTGCTTTTGGTTCTGCCCCTCAAAACCTTTTTGACATGAACACAAAAGACACAGCTAGTGTATACACTGACACATTTTTATACATTCATGTACTCCACAGTAAAAGTGTTTTAAAAAAATTATACATTTTCTGCCTCAGCAGCCCATCTTAAAACATCTGGTCTACATCACAGGCTATACTGGCTCTGGACAAACAGCTGGGGTAGAATCCTCTTGAATGTCCTTGTGTCATTGTTCACAAACAAGAGAGGCAAAATGCTTAGTTATGTTGTCAATATAACATTACACTCTGCTAGTGTTACTTGATGTAAACTATATAGCATCAGATTGGTAGTTACGTACTGTACTGAAATGCAGAAGACTGTGCTGTTTATATATGCATTCATTAATTTACTGTAAAAAGTACAAATGTACACATTACTGTACGCGTGATGTTGATTGAAAAAGACTGATTCACAGCTTCACTTTCACGGTTAACAGTGGTTTGATCAAAAATACAAAACAAAAACAAACATTACAGTGTCATTGTGAAATAAAAAAGAAATATGTGCATGTTACAGTACAAAATACAGTTTTTGAAAAGTCTTGACACCATTGTTTATGAACAAGACAATCAAATGACTTTGTTATGTTTTCATTATGACAGTTGCAAAAAATGAAGTTGCATTTTGACACTTCCTGAAAATGCTCAAGACAGCACTATATACTATTTGCACAGCCATTTGAAAATTACAGTAAAGTTAAACATTACAGTAGTTAGTGAGGTATCTGAGTACAAGACACTGTATGTTTCACATTTTTACTGCATATGCTCTTTGCGATTCTAATTTACTGTATTCAAAGCGTTGAGCAAACGATTCAATTTAGAAGACATTTCCAGGACAAAAAATGTAAACAATTTTTTCAAATTTGCTTGACAGATTTTGACAACTAGTTCAACATTTTTGTATGTAATGACTTGAATTTCAATTCAAGCAATGAAATGAGGATTATTAGTTTTATATGGAACGACCATTCAGCAGTCACAAGTTTAGTTAATTTTGATTGTCATGACATAAGCAAGTGATAATGTAATAAAACAGCAGAGAGTTGTATGAAAGCAATTGATGCATGTCCAAAAGCATTTGTAGTTTGTTGGAAAGAATGAGAAACTGCTACTATGATGTGTACACAACTAATAGTTTTGAGAAATTAACTGTTGTGCAAATGTAAAACAACAATGTTGTGAGAAATGCACCAAAGCGACTGAGAAAAACTGTAAAATTAAGAAAGTCCACTCTCAGATTTGTAGAAAATATTCATAATCAGCTGCATGACTGTCCCAAAGCAATGGCAACTACAGTAAATATAATGAGAAACTTTTATGATATGCACAAGAGACTAGATGATGTTGAACAAGTACTTTTGAGAATTTATTTACTTTTCTGAAAAATTGACCAAAGCCCCTGAGAATAACTGTAAATTGACTTAGGTCCTTTTATCTCCATCGAAGGTTCTGATTGGTGTGTGATAACTTTTGACTCTGTGAAGGGTTAATACCGTACAAATGGTGTGACAAGTGTGACAATGCACCTCTCCCCAGTGGTTACAGCAGGGTTTAGAATGAAGATAAGCTGGATTGAACAGCTCTCTGAAAAGTTGTACGACTGAGCTAAATTTAGCACAACAGCAACTCTTGGAGAAATGAAAACGCTGGGTGACACTAGTAGCACAGAAAACGGTTTGTTGTTTTTATTCCTAAACCGACAAATTAAGTCAGTCAATCACACTGCCATTCACTGGCACGGATGGAGAAGCATTTGATGTGCGCCGACATGCCGTCTTAAAGCTGAGCAATAGTTCTTCTCAGTGTAGTTAATAAGCTGAACTGTTTTCTCGCTCATTCCCACCCACACAATTGCCTCAGGTGATGGGTGGTTTTAATTAATGATTTTAGTCTGATAAATTATTGTGTAATAAGACTTCTGTACATGATCCACTAGTTGTATTCAGCGTGAAGGCTGGTTTGGCACAGGCGCAAGTTTCTTTCCCGCCGTCTGTCTATGTGTGTTTTAAGCTTGCATTTTAAGAGCTTGTGCCAAATGTTGTGCTGCTCTTTTCAACATGTTCACACTTGACTCCACCTGGCACCGAAGACCTGATGATTTTTGTAAAATTGGAAATATCACACACATTTCATCCAGCGTCTCAACAGATGCTTTGATAATACACGCCCACCATCAAGTCCCATCTGGTGTCTAGCAGGGACCAGTTTATATGAGCACTGCTGTTTACTCTCCACCCTTAATGAATAGAATTCAAAGCATTTCATAAACTCACTGACGGTGATTATGTGACATTTGTTTGTGCACGAATAAAGCGTAATGAGTGTTGTGCAACTCACCGCAGAATCTGATGAAGCTTGTTTTTGAGCACAGGAAGAGACATTATCATTCTGAAGGATCTGTGTCTATTGTTTTTGCTGCATGTTGATAAGATCGGAATGAAGCATCTTTCAGACATTTACTGTTACATGGTGTTCCACAGGTGTCTAGCCAATATATATGCAAATAACAGAAAAAGACTAATAGTTGAACCTTTACAAGAAGATTCATGGCCATGTGGGAACCTTTTAGACATTTAACTTTGTAAATGCACTTTATCGTGCACGATTCATCAGTGCACATTATTCTCAACTGCAGTTATTTTTATCCAAATGTTACTTGCTTAAATATATTGGATATCAAGCCCCATGTCATTTTTTCTTTTCAAACGTTTTGCTTGAAACACACTGCATCATAAAGGTATTCCAGACTGAATACATTAGTTTTAAACTGTAATTGGCCCGAGATGCACATCATTCATTTTTTTTTCCTTTGGCTAGTATTAGAGATTATTTTGAATATACTGTATTGTGTTTATTCATACTGCATATGTAATTGAGCATGCTCTATTTTAACATTTACATTATCTTTGCCATCCTTTACTGCAGTTAGGGGTTGGTAGGTTTTTAAAGGTAAGTCTTAATTGCTAATATTGAAATCAGTCGCTCAAATATTTAGGTGGAAATATTTTGATTTGATAATTAGAAAAAAATCGAATCAATCTGTTCAGTCACTTTCGATCAGCTGAATGCATTCTGAATAAAAATATTCATTTCTTTGAGAAAGATTGAACTGATCCCTGATAGCATGTAATAAATCTGTGTGACTCTGGACCACAAAACCCGTTATAAGGGCAAGTTAATTTTTTTAAATTGAGATTTATCATCTGAAATTATAAATAAGCTTTACATTGATGTATGGTTTATTAAGATATGATAATATTTGGCCGAGATACAACTGTTTGAAAATAAAAAATATGAAGGTGCAAATTGCCTTTAAAATCCTTTGCAATGCATAATACATACATTTATGGTTGGAAATGTAAAAAATATCCTCAAGAAACATGGTCTTTACTTGATTTCCTAATGATTGTTGACATAAAAAAAGGATAATTCTGACCCAAAACCTGATACAAATGTGAGACTTGAGACTGGTTTTCTGATCCAGGGTCAGGTTATTGATATATTTCAAAACACACTAACACTCCATAATGTTTTCATCTATTATATTGATACATTTTAATTTTAAGTATATTGTTTTATTAACTGTTAACTATATGACAGAATAAATGTGTTATTGATATTACAAAGTCAATATCAGCCTTTTTTGGTTGTCAGCTATAATGTGAAAATTATCACTGGCTATTCTGATAAGTATTCCTGGATTTCATTAGTCAACCGTTAATCAGTGCTAACTTTTCACACATTTGAAGACATTATAGAAAGTCCTTAGTCATTTCACATTGTGATGTGTTTATCTATGCAATCTTATGCAATCCCCAATATGATGTATTTCTGAGTGACAAGGTACAGAATTGATTGAATAAGGAATTGAGTGGCTTGTGCAATGCATCTCTGTCAATGAGGTCTGTAGTACCTTGTGATCAAACAGACTGATCAGTGTGTTGATAGCACTGCAGTGTTTGTGGAAATCACATCTACAATCTACAAATGGCTTATTTATAGCTGTCACTGTATATTAAACTGTTATAGAAGAAAGAATTTTAACATCAAAAACATTACACACTTTAACATCAAACGTAATCAGATTTTCAAAGCAGCATTTGCCAGATGATGCAATCTAGCATAAGGTTCATTCACCTCGGCTCTGTCAGCTGTGACGACGATCTTACAGCTGTTTATGATCACAGATCAGATGTCCCTGCCTCAGGGATGGACACGGTCATTTTGGATATGGATCACTTGATAAGAAATGCACTAATATCAAAGGTGCGCATACACATATACATACTCAGATCGAGGTCTGTATCTCTTTTCTATTCACACATGTTCTGCTATTCCTCACTCCGTGCTGATGTGCACTTGCAGTTTGCCAAAGGGAAACACCAGAGGCCTGGAGTCTGAAAAGCCCTGGCAAAGCCACAGAGGAATCCTGATGAACACAGAGAAATACAGTTGGGGGAAAAAAAAGTGTATAAAGATTTAGATAAAGAAAGGCATTGTTCACCACACACAAAACGCCTTTTCATTTGAGTTGGAGAAAACGGGTACATGTAAGCCCTCGCAGGCAAACTGTATTTGATGTTTAATTCGCTTTCTGTGATGCCACGGATGCCAGGCGGTTATTTGCGCTCATCACATGAGTGTAATCTCGCGGCGCCTACGCCCCGGATTCTCTCTTGAAACATCTATTACAGAAGTCTGGAAGTGAAACTCATTCAATATCCATCGATCTTCAGCACACAGACAGTTGTGAAAACAACTGAAATAATCGCATCTGTCTCATATGCGTTTCGCTTAAAAGAATTTGATTTATGCTTTAAGGAAACTGGAATGGCACTATAAAGAAGTGCAACGAGGAAGGACTATGCAGTATCTAGAGAATTAAAGAGTGGGAATATTTGAACCAGTCGTAAGCTCTGAAGGTATTTGACTAATCAGAGCACAGTCTCAAAATTAAAGAGCCTACAATACTTGATAGACTTCGCAAAGTTTCTCGGGAGGATGCAATACTTTGGTGAGAAAAAGCAACTTTTCCTGCAACAACGACTCACTCCAACTTGTCACATTTTGACGCTTGGTCAAGACCCTTTTGCGTCGCTTTTTGAAGCTTAGTCATTTTTCGACGTGAAGGGTCCTCCATTGCTTTCAGTTGTGCACCAAACACCACCCCTACCTCAAACCTACCCACCTCTGAACAACATGAACACACAGGCAAATGCAGTCACAGGTATTTACTGCACAAACTAATCATACACAAGCAGTATAAATACATTATAAACAAGTCGTGTCACATTCCAAGTCTTCTGAAGCCATACGAAGTCTTTATGCAGAAGACGGAGACAGCGGCCGCGTCTATTCCTCTCACAAATCAATCGTTTTGCATCAGAAGACTTGGAATATTCATATTTTTCTAAAAAAATCATTATGGTGGTTGTATATGCCTGCTATATCTTGTTTTATTATATCATTTAAATAAAACTGTTTTGACTGTTTGCATAGAAAAATCACACCCCTACATGTATGCAATAATGCCATTGTTTTTACCCAATATATCTTTAATTGTGACGATAAAAAAAACCCCATCACTTTGGCATATTGATGCTAAGAGTTTCCTATTTAAAACAACGGAGGACCCTTCACATCGAAAAGTGACTAAGAAGGGGTACCTTGAGCAAAAAATGACGCAAAAGGATTTTGACCAAGCATCAAAATGTGACGAGTTGAAGTGAGACTGTGTTGTTTCCTGGGAGATTGCAGTAATTTTGCAAGAGAACCCAAAATGTCTATTTTTCTACTTAAAAAGACAATGAAAAGGTTTTGCAGGAGATTACAATACTTTTGGAAGTTTTGTTGGAGAACTGAATAGGGCATCTTCTGCAAAGTTTCTCGGAAAAAAAGTAATACTTCTGAAAAAGAAGGCAAAGTTTTGCAGGAGAATGCAATTCTTCTCCAGGAGAATGCGATGTAATTTTTTGGCAAAAAAAACAAACAATACTTTTTGCAAAATATGCAAAATTCTGCAGGAGAATGCAATGGGGATCGTAATACTTTTGTAAAGTTTCTCAGAAGAAAGCAATACTTTTGCATGAATATTAATACTTTTGTGAAAAAAACACAAAGTGTCACAGAAAAATACTATACTTTTGAAACAGAATGCAAAGCTTCTTAGAGAATACAATACTTCTGCAAGAAAATGAAAAGTTTTTCAAGAGATTGCAATACTTTTGCTTAATTAAATTAAGAAATTCATATCCATGCTAAAAACAAAGAGACAGCGAAGATTAAGTTTAAGCGACATAATTCTCCATGAATCCTCATTTGTTAGTAAACAGATCAAGACGTTCCCTCCTGTGATTAAATGGCCAATGGGATCATAAGCAGGCACTGGTCAGTCATGACATGTTTGACTGAGTCAGAGTGACATGTTTGTCACTCTGAGGTAACCAGTAAAAACACCTCCAGCAGTTTTTATTCACGACTGGCTCTTGTGGATTGTGGCATGTGGTTTTCAAGAAAACTGTTGAATGGCATTCTTCAGCTCTCAATGGAAGCCTTATTTCTCCATTTTTAAAAAAAATGGCTCAATATGAAGTCAAAGTTTCCCAATGAGCAGCTCAGATATCAAAGCGTTTGATTTGTGTGGCCCCCTCTGTCTAATCACCCGCAGCCAATACTGCCACTGAGAACAAAAGCAGGAAATCATAAACACGGCATGGCTTTAATTCTCAACACACCGAGCTTTGAAAGCAGCCGCCCAAAGCCAATTACCCCTGCTCCCCCCACCAGGATAATTCATAACATATTCATTTATGCAGATGCCAGAGATCTCTGATACACGTTCAGTCCTATACAGGCCAGTTTCTGGAATGGAAAAAAAAAATTAAAGGTAACTGTGTTCTCACAATGCAGATTTTTTTTCGCAAATCTAAAAAAGAAAAGTCAGATATGTGAAGAGATATACTTAGAATTACAATACGCAAATGCACAATTGCGAGATATAAGCGATAAATATAAAGAAAAATCTGAATTGTGCGAAAATGTTGCAGTTGCCTTTTTATTTTTATTTTTTTTCAATTGCAACTTTTTATCTGTATCTTAGAATTGGGAGACATTTTGAATTGTGGGACAAAAACATACAATTATTTTTATTAAGATGTTTTATTGCATGGTGGAAATGGGCTCAGAGGATGATATTACACTGCAAAAAAATGCTTTCTCCTTTGTCTTGTTTCCAACCAAAATATAGACAAGAAAAAAATACTGTCTTGTTTTTAGAAAAAACAAGCTCAAATGAAGTAAATTTTGCTTAGAACATGCAAAATAATCTGCCAATGGGGTAAGCAAAATATTCTTATTTCAAACAGAAATAAAAACTCTGAAACTCTGAAAACAAGAAATTAATAAACCATTTTGTTTAAATTATTTACATTTATGTATTTGGCAGATGCTTTTAACCAAAGCAACTTACACTCGAATTATACATTTCCCTGGAAATCGAACCCATGATATGGGCATAGCCACAGGAATGCTCAAACAGCAGAATAGATCATACTCTAAAGTGTTGCATATTTCTTTACAGGAAAAGATGAATTGTGCCAGATTTCTGATTCACTTTGAAGTTGGTTCAGGTCACAAGCCTCTTCTCTTAACTCCTGAAGCTTGAGGGCAATGGGGCCTGACAGCAGATGATGGAGATAAAGAGGATGTCACAGTAGTCTTGATGCAAAAGATAAACAATCAGAGTTCTCACACTCTCTAATGCAGTCGCTTAATCATCTTTCTTCTCAGTATATGCTATGATAAAGCTGGTAAATTATACCATTACACCTCAGGGCCCCCAAGATTCTAGGAATCCTCTCAGAGAACTCCTTAAAGTTCAGGACCAATCTGAGAGTGAAGAAAAGATCAAAACTTTAGCGAGGAGGCAGGGCTAGCTGTGACAATCTTTAGAAGGCTGAGATTGTTGGTTGTCCAAGACGAAAAATAAAAGAGCGTTTTGAAGAGTATTGTCTATTATAATATATATATATATTATGTATGTATTTGTATACACTGCCCTCCATAAATTTGAAAATGCCTTAGAAAAGTGGGATTTTGGACAATATTTGCATGAATTCTTTTTAATTTGTGATAATTTTACACTTATAAGGGACAACACAAACTAAAAAACATATTTTATTAGTTTATACATAGGAAATACTTACATTTACGATTCATCAAAATAAAACCACACTTTGCCAGGGGGGTTTTCAAACTTTTGGAAGGCAGTGTATATATATACATATTGCTGAAAATGTTAGTCTTTAGCTGTTTTCCAGCTAAAGTCTTTACTAGGATCTTTTCTTTAATTTTAGGAGACACTCGCATTTCTGAGAGTTTTCCTAGATTTTGTTACTAGGAACAACACTTATCACTAAGATTTTTCAGCAATACAGGCCCAGGTGTTAAATTATATTTCAGTAATGTAAAAAAAAATTAAACTGATTAAAAATAAAACAATTAATTCACAACTGACACATGAATGTGCTCATTTTTAAGTTTTCTAAAATGCACAGTAGAATTAGTGACCATAACTATTTTTGAAAGAACATGGCACATTATTATTATTTTTTGGGGTATTACTTGTAAACTGTTATAGTAATAATTTAATTTAGTACATTTTAGTAGCTAATAAAGTGTTTTATTAGGTTATATCTTAAACCTATAGGGCCGGTTTCCCGGATAGGAATTAGATTAAGCCAGGTCTAGACCTTTGCTAATTTAGGACATTTAAGAATTTTTAGAAACATGTCTTAATTTTCAATTTTAAGCTTAAAAGTGTTAAGCTCATGTTTTTTCATCTAAACTTTTTTTTCTTTCTACTTCAAAATGTTAAATCTAATAAAAGTTAGTCATTTTCTTACGTTTTATGTTTATGTTAAGCTGAAACATTAGCATTTTGCCCGAGGACTTGGGTCTCTTAGCATTGGTCTCAATGAAAATGCAAATTCATTCTTTGCCACTAGGTGCCACTTTTGAAGTGCTATAACATTGCTTTAAATAAAATTGACCAATCACTAAAAGTGTTTGAAAAATTCATTGTTGAACAATACTGAACAGATAATGTAAAAATAAATATTATAAGAAAACAAGTGTTTTTTGACCTTGCATGCATATCAATCTCTTGTTTGGGACTCCCAAAACCTTTCATAACTCATAATAAAGACACTTTAACATTAAAAACAGTATGCGTTTGAACTCTAATGCCTTCAAGTTTACCATTTAATAACCTTGCAGTTACTGTCTACTATGGTCTACTATTATTACTAATGAAATACAATACAGTGCTAAGTACTGTGAATTAAACAGGAAAAAAAAATAAAAAATTCCAGTTTAAAATTTTATTTTGCATTAAACAAAAACAAAACACTTTCCAGTCACATCTGTTAATCAAACCAGAATCAACAATTCACCAAAACCGTGGAATAAACCACCATGAACTCAACTGTTCTTCTTTTATTTTTTAATGGAAGTTGATGTCAACTGCTGAGGAAACAAATACATTTACAGAGTAAAACACAAATAGTTTTGGCTATATAATACTATAATACTATATAATACTAAGAGAATATGAAGGTTGGAAAAAATATTACAATTGTAAAAAAAAAAAGAAAAAAAAAAAAGAAAAAAGTTAATAATTCACAAGACCACTATAAAGAAGAACCTCATATAAGCATTTCTTTAAGATATTTGTAGGTGTGATTTCTGGCTGCTTGACGATTGGGCGGGGGGGGGGGCGTCCATAGTAACAGTCTCCATAGTTACACGGCTGTTCCTCTCTCCAGGTTTTGTTTGATCTCTGCGGTGTATTTGCCGTAGAAACGTTCAGCCTTCTTGTTGAATTTAGCGTTTCTTTCGTTGATATAATCGATGTCCGCGTCGTCATTGTAGGCCCTGCGCCGACTGTATTTTGCGCGTTTTTCAATCCTAAACACACAAGGACACATTTATAGAGATTACACACACATTGATAACTCTTCAAACAAAGACTTTCCAAATATTTTAAAACCTTTTGATGTTTAATGTAACAAATAAAACCTAGTTAAAATAATCCAGGTAACAGTTTTTTTTCAGTAAATGAACAACAAAGACCAAACATATATGTGTATATATATATAAAATATATAAAACAGTAGGTGCATACAAACACTAACCCGGTTTCACAGAAAGGCTTAAGCCTAGTCCTAAAAGTCTAAGCTGTCTATGTTCTAAATGAACTTTGCTTTTTCAACTGAATAATTCAAACAGATTGTTCAAAATGATTTCCAGAAATAAACTTAGAGAATCTAATCTATCACTATATTGATACATACAAAAATATAGATATTTTTAAATGTATAACTCAAAATCACTTTCCGGCGAATTCTAGCTTCTTGGCTGATCTCTGATTCAATTATGATGCAAGCTGCATTCGTTCTTTTAGTGAAATTAGGGATGTACCCTTATAAAAAATTATTGTCCGAAGCCAAACAAAATGAAACACTTCACTAAAGGCCAAATACCACGTTTCACATTTTTTCCCCATATATTTTGCCAATATTTTTTTCACCACCGAATAAATTAAATAGCAAAAATGTGCAACAATTCCCAGAAGTGAAAGATTTGAGTTATAAAACTACAAATATTTTTGTTACAAAAACCCCTCGATCTGCTTTTAAGAACTCAGACTCGTCTGAAAGGAGAACGTCATCTAGGATGGCTTGAGGGTGAGTAAAATATGGGGTAATTTGCATTTTTGGGCAAACTATCCCTTTAATGACACTCTTTAATCAGTTGAATTATCCAAAACTAAAATTATGCAATTCATGTTCATTATTTAAAATAAACCTAAAATAAAATAATAGATGAATAAACATATACAAAAATGAATATAGATCCAAGGACTGTCATATATAAATATGAATTATTAGTTTGACTAAAAGTAGTAGATTAAGACTTAAGAAATTATTTATTCATCAATTATATAATTTATTTTTATTTCATTTTATTTAAATAAAAAAAGCAAAGCTAATAAAATGACAAACAAAAATCAACTAAAACCAAAATTGTAAATATAAAAAGATTCTAAAAGAACACTGACTTTAGGAAACATAATGGTCAAAAACAGCACGTTAAAATAATCATATCCCAACATTGCCAGCAAAATCATCATGCAAACACACACACACACACACACACACACACACCAGCTGTACTCCTCAGCCATTCATTTCCCAGTGTGATGTTTCAACAGACAATGTCAGTTTTCAAAGTCCATCAAAGAGAGCCCCCCCACATACACACAGACGGTTCTTCAAAAATCTTCAAAGCATGTTTGTGCGTCACGATCTGGCAGCCTTAGCCCTGTCTAATGTCTCTCAGAAGCTAAAAGCAGCTCCTCCAAAATAGAAGAATGCCGTCTCGCGGATAAACAAACCCTCGCCGACACACACATCCATGTGCGACAGGCACGCAACGGCACAAACACATCTGGAGCGAGGAACAAACACAGGAGGCAGTGCTCTCAAAGCGCTCGAAAACTGGCTGCAACATCACAATCAAAAGAGCCGCTATCTGCCCTGACTCTGACACGCTGAGGTGACCTGCTCACCGGGTCATTCTGTAGTGAAGTCTAACAGACTGCCTGCTTGAACACAAACACAGATTCTTACTGTTTCTCCACGTCCTCCACCATGCGGTCGATGCTGTCTTTAGACGGGACGTGAGTGCCGTGAATCAGACTGTTGGTGGTGGGGTGGAAATCTTCTCCACTAGGAGCAAACAGACACAAATTATCGGCTTTTTTGGAGCATTTCATTTATTTACCAAGAATTTTGCCTTTCGATTATGCATTAATTTGATCGAAAAACAGCCCAAAAAATTAAGCTGTGTTAACAGATTTCCAACTGAAAATGAAATGATTAATGCTCAGCAAATCAGCATATTAAAATTATTTCTGAAGGGTCATGCGACACTGAACACTGGAGTAATGATGCTACACATTCAGCTTTAATCACAGATTAAAATATTCTAACAGAAAAGAGTTATTTAAAATTACATTAATATTACTGTATTTTGAAATCAAAGAAATTTAGTGTTTTTTTTTTCTTTTTCATTGTACATATCCCAAACTTTGTAACAAAAACACATTTACAATCATATTTGTTCAAACATCCAAAACTGGTTTCCATTTTCATGTTCTCTTTAAATATCTACCTTCACCAAGAACGTTACAACCAATCAAAATAATCCATTTTACTATGATACTATGAGACCGAATGCCAACTCATTGTCTCACATACAGAAACTACTGATAGTGGCTGTTTCCAGTGTCAGTGTATCAGTATCAGTCGTGTAAAAACAGCCAGCATCACTAGAATGTGCATCTTTCAGAAGTAGAATGAGTATAAATGAAGTCTCACCATTCCTCTCTCTGTTTTTCATAGTTCTCCATATCTGGCTTGATCTGCTTCGTCAGCCTCTGGTACTGTCTCAGCTGGGCCTCGGCGTACCCTACACACACACACACAAACACACACACATGCAGCTGTGGGGGTCTGAGAGGAGAAAGGGGCTCTTACAGGGAGAAGCCGAAGGAAAAGATAATAATTACCAGAACCAATGATAACCAGGCGTGAAACACAAGCTCTGCATGTTTTCATTTTCACATGTTGAGCATCACACATGGCAGCCACATTCCCTCTCACTCTCAGCCAATCAGTGAGGCTCCTCATTAACCTGGCGGGAGTTTCATACCTGAGAATCCTGGGTCTGGGTTTCTCTTCTTTTTCTTTCTCTCCCATCTCTCTGCATCTTCAGCGCTGATCTCCAGGAGCTTTACACGGTCATAGTCCTCGCCTTTCTCCGCACACTCCTGACAAACAAACAATTCACAGCTTCACATACACCTCGCGTACCACATAATAACAATAAGTGCTTGTTTGAGACGGCTTCAAAATTAATACACTTTTATTCAGCAAAGATTCATTAAATTGATCAAAAGAGACATATTTATAACGTTGCAAATAATTACTATTTCAAATAAAAACTGCCTTTTGAGCTTTTTACCAACTAAGACTAGAATAATAATAATACTGAAAACTGCATCACAGAAATAAATTCCGTTCTAAAATATATTTAAATATAAAGATATATATTCCAACTTCTTTAGACCCTAAACATTTGAACAGTTGTGCATGTACAGTAAAAAAATAAATATATTAACACTCATTTTACACAAAATGCTTTCATAATTCACTTATTCAACGTTTTTAACTGGTGTGGCAACTGCGAGTGTTCGGTTTTTTGATGCTTGAAATAAAATACATCTGCTTTTAGATCTCTGAGGACTTATTTTAGATTCTTGCGCTTTAGAAAAAACAAATTATTTCACAATATCCAGCTGAATACCAACAAATGAATCCAAAAAGCCTACTTTGAGGTGTGATCGTGCAGTGCAACTCATTCATCTTAAAACATCAGAAACATGTAAATCCAATACAAAACATGACTTTTAAAGCAGTGTGTCATAGCTTTGGCTTAACCAGCTTTGTAATTCCATTCGTTTTTGAGCAACTCTGTTTGGTGGAGTACAAACTACAGGCTTAAGATGATCTGACACTGTACCTTCTTCTTTTGGTCCACCAAGAGTTCATACTCCAGACGGGCTTTCTTGGCCTCCCAGTTTGACGGCAGCTTCAGCCTCTTGTCCTCCTCCACCACCTCCTGATGATTCAGCTTACGAGCCTCGTTCTATCAACAGAGCGGTCACATTTCATACGCATGTAAATGCAGCAGATTCTGTTGTCGATGGCTTGCAATGTCAGCACAGAGTTTGCTTTAAGTCTACACATGGCTCACCACAAGTGTCATGTCTTCCTCTTATGGCAAGATATCACAGGAAACATGGTAAAGCAAAAAAAAAAAAATCCAAACACAAGTGGCCGTAACAGAAGAATGTTGCTACCGGATGGTAAAGCTGGTCTGGCTATTCTTTCAACAAGTTATGTTCTTGCCAAGTTTCTAAACGGCCTGAATTTTGGCTTGTTTTTCCTATTGTTCCCATTCTTGCTGAAGGTAAAGAGTAATCTGACAAATAGCATGCTTTACTGAACATATCCAACCATTCGTGGAGATTGTGAGAAAGTGGGATCTACAGAGTAGTCAAAGCAATGCAAATAAACATACATAATGTACGAGTGTATCACATCACTTAGGACAGATTTCAATACAAGGGCATTCATTTTAATACATATTCTGGGTTTTTATAGATTTCAGATAAACTGTGCCGTGGTTACCCTCTTGAAATGAAGTTCTCTGAACTTTCTGAGCCTGTCTTCTCTCTTCTGTGCTGCTGGAGTCTCTGTGGTTTCCTCTTCATTGCTGGGAGCAACGACCTGCATGTTAAATATACATACAAGGCTTATTCATTTCGGTGATAGCTAAAATATAATCAGTACGCTGAATCTAATATGTCACATTTAGCAAAAGCACATGAATGACACAGAAACCGATGTTAGCATCGCTAGTTCTGACTGTTAGACAGCGTTCTGAAGACCGACATGCTCAAACGATCATTTTACGAGTAATGATTGCTCATAAACACCAGTAACAATAAACAACATATAAACCATAAAGACAACTGTTAGGTTGAGGCTTAAATCATTTTGAACTCGTGTTTGTTTACCTCTGCGCTAGACGCCATTGCTTCTTTCAAAGAGGAAGTACGTCACGCATTTCAGTTCGACTGAGATCTAATGACCTAATATGTAGTTCCGCTTTCTTAAGCGTTACTTGGATCAATAAAAATGTGATTTAAATCAATTTTACTAATTATTATTCTGTTGAGGTTGCTTTTATATAAGTCTTTGTTTTTCAATTTATTATGACATTCTATACACACACATTATATATGTGTATTTTATATTATTATACGTATAAATAAAATTACATATATAATTGTATAATATAATTATGTTTTTTGTTTTATTTTGCTTGTCTGCCCTTACTTGTGTGTGTGAGTGTATTCCTCTTCTTTATGACATTTTCTGTAGATAATGTTTAATTTAATTAGTCCTGAAAATGTTTGCATAGTAATTTGTATATTTTTTTTTTCCCTTTTTAATAAAAATAATGATGATGATACTGCTACTACTACTACCAGTAACACTAATAATGAAAAAGAATTAAAAAAAGACACAAATAAAAACAGGTACACAGTTTAGAATATATTAATTTTGTAGTACATTAATAACCCTCATATATATATATATATATATATATATATTTTTTTTTTTTTTCTATATTGATAAATAAATTCTTGCTGACATGGTGAATGAAGTTACAGTGGTTCAAACAATGTCTCTTGCCTCATCTGCTATGTGTCATGAACTCCGCTGCTCCTCTGGTCTGATTATATATAATTATGTTCTCTTTAAGAGGATGTAATTAACCAGAGTTTACAGTTTCAGATTAAAGCAGCCTCTAGATCAGAAGCCATACTAATGAACTTATGCGCATGTTCTGCAATCCAGATGGAACAAAAACCAAACCACACAAGACCTAACAGCTAGAGAGTACTTTTTTATAATATTTAATATAAATACACATAAGTTGATGAGAATATTTATAATGATCTACAAATATATATATAGTTTAATATATAAAAATATATAGTATATATAATATGTGTGATTTCTTTGTTTTCATGACCATTTACATTGGTAGAATCTCACTGAAGGCATCAAAACTATGAATGAACACATGTGGAGTTATGTACTTAACAAAAAAGGGTGAAACAACTAAAAACATCTTTACTATTCTAGTTTCTTCAAAATAGACACCCTTTGCTCTGATCACTGCGTTGCACACTCTTC
>JAUMHI010000054.1:20448845-20459517 GCA_032359435.1 Enteromius unitaeniatus | reverse complement strand
ATTCAAAATTGAAGGCACACTGAACCAGCATGGCTACCACAGCATCCTGCAGCGACATGCCATCCCATCCGGTTTGCATTTAGTTGGATGATCATTTATTTTTCAACAGGACAATGACCCCAAACACACTTCCAGGCTGTGTAAGGGCTATTTGACCAAGAAGGATAGTGATGGAGTGCTGCTGCAGATGACCTGACCGCCACAGTCACTGGACCTGAACCCAATCGAGATGGTTTGGGGTGAGCTGGACCACAGAGTGAAGGCTGTTGGAAAACCATTTCAGGTGACTAGCTCTTGAAGCTCCTAGAGAATGCCAAGAGTGTGTAAAGCAACAATCAGAAACTAGAATAGAAAAGATGTTTTCAGTTATTTCACTTTTTTTTGTTAAGTACATAAATCCACATGTCTTCAATAATAGCTCTGATGCCTCCAGTGAGAATCTACCAATGTAAATGGTCATGAATAAAGAAAACGCATTTAATGAGAAGGTGTGCAAACTTTTGGCCTGTTCTGTATATGTACATGGTAGTCAGTGGAGAAAGATTCTCTTTGCAGTGGTGTGGTGTAGTTCCAGCATTTACCAGCAGAGGCTGACTGAGCTAACAAGCTATCCTTCAGACCCATTGGTCCCATGGCATTTACAGCTCAGGTGTCTGAGTCAAAAAGTTCTGAAATATTTCAAGTCATGAACATACAGGATGGAGCAGCATCAGATATTTTTCTCCAGGTATTATACATTTCTTTGATTTGGTCAGGCACCCAGATAACATATTTGCCCAAAAGTGAAATAACCTACAATAAAGCTGAATAACTGGATAGCACTCACATGAGGTCATGCTTGAAACATGTACAGTGCTATGATGCCTGCTGTTTCACTTACTGTTTTCAAAATGATAGTGTGTGTGTGTGTGGCCTGCTGTGTATATTAACAGTATTGAGAGAATAGTAAGCTCCTGGCAGAACAGGTTTTCTTGATAGTAAGAAGTCATTCAGCTGGATTTCATCAGCAAACTACATAAACTATTGTGTTGTTTGATTAATGCATGCATCCTCTATTTGGAATCATGGCTCAGACCGGTCTCGGTCTGTTCAGCTGCCTGACATCTGGGTTGTAACTTCTATAGAAAACACAGCCAATAAAATCATGCCGTTTCCCTAATTACTATTTCTTTCATTTCCTCTGCCAATGAGCAAGAACTTGGACAGGCCAAACCAAACAAAGCTCTGACTGCCGCATGCCAACTCAGTTACCCACCGAAGCAGGGTCCAAACATGGACACTCAGAGTATTGTTAGGTGGGCTGATTATAAAGTGTCAAACCCGCTTTTGATGATCCCATTTGTGCATGATTATGAAAGTAATGTCTGAAACAGCTACTGCAATAGAAATCAACAGTGACAGAATATATACATGGGAAAACAGACAGTACAGTACACTTCTTTCATGAGGGCAGAGTTGTGTGCTAAATTGCTCTCTTAGGACAAAAGCTAGAAAAGCAGGGATGAGATCCTTTTAAAAGGTACATCTTGTATACCCCTAAATGGTACATATTAGACTTGTATTTCTTTTTGAATTGAATTCATTATTTTATACTTTGAACTAAAAAAATTGAATTTGAATTGAGGTATAAAACAGGATTTAATCTTTAAATTGATCATTTATAGCATTCATTTTGTAAAGAAAATGGCTTCACAAAAACTAGTTAAAGAGTTTTTACGAGACAGCAAACAATCAAGCAATTACAGAACGGGCAGCGGTCAGAGAAACAGCCAAACAAAACGATTTGTTTATTTATTACATTGATAATAAATAAACATAATAACATATGAATGAATGAATGAATGACACATTTTTATATTTTTGCCACACACCCAAAGTGTATGGCAATCATTTAAAAAATGCAAAAACAGTAAAATACAAAAGTGTCCCTTTAAATGTTACAAATATTTCCCAGTATTACTGTACTTTTGCAGCCTTGGTGAGCCTAAGCGACTTTATTCCAAAAACAACACAAACGTCTTACCGACCCCAAACGTTTGGATGGTTGTACATTTTACTGCTTTGCATACAAAACCGGCATCTCCATGTGGAAGTTCCAGGATGAAAGCTGAAAAGTCATCTTTCGAGCTGAACGCGGCATTAGAAACACGCACCTAGTATTACAGCACAACAGTACCCCGTGTTCAATCCGAATCACACGCTCATCTCATGTCAGCAGTCCGGTAACTCAAGGCCATGTTGAGCACCAGTAATCATACGCATCTCATCTGATCAGACATAAATCTCAGGACTGATTTTATGCTTAGGAAGTAAGCTATCATCACTTGTATCCCAGGGGCTCTCATGAGCGCAACAGGATGATAAATATTCTGATAATTAGGACTATAAAATAAGTAACTCCAAACCACTTTTGTTTTTGAACACTAAGCGTTATATATGTGCAATGCCACCAACCTTGTCACATGGGATATTTACGCTGTCAAGGTTAATATGAAAGACCAGTTTGTCTGCGTATTTCTAAAAGAAGGCCATAGAGAGAGGGTTGCTCTTTGATAGCATCAGTATTCAGGCTCTCATCTTCATTAAATTCTCAATTAAATGCTATTCAAGCACACGTAAAGGGATCCTGAGCATTGTGGGTAACAATGACTTTCTGTCTTCTAGAGAAACTTTGACAGATCTTCTGACTTTAGTGATGCACTTAGATGTTTAGAGAGCCAGATAGATAAAGCAGGATGTGAAAACGGAGAGAAATGTACGTATAAGCACTGCATCAGCTGCCTAGGACTGCTTTTCCCAAAAGCACTGGAAGCCTAAGTTTATTAATTTTCACCAACAGAGTGATCAACTTATGTTTACGACTTGCTTTCTTTTTCAATTTACATGATGCTTTCTCTTTCTAGGCAGCAATTCTGTGTGCTTTAATGCGTGTGTTAAGCTTACAAACACATGAAAAAGAAACATTAGGAGAAAAGCGAGATATTTAGATTTGTTTTAATGCTATTATTATTAATACATTTCATACAAATCATAAAATAAATACATTTCATACAAGTAAAACAAGTGATACATTTGAATATAAAAATAAAATGATAAAAACAATGTCAATTGAAACAGTATATAATATCAATGATAACAATAACAGTAATCATAAGTATAATTAAATGACGAATGTGTATGTTCAATAAAAATACAAATAAATAAATAAACAATGAATGCGGTTATGTACAAATCATACAAAATGAATTTAATAAATGTAGATCACAGATTTTGAAAAATACAATGTAAAAGACATTATAAATATTATAATAAGATAAATAAATGTTTATGATGTGTCTATCAGTTAATCATATGAAAATGAATAAAACATGCAAGGTGAAAGTATTTACAAATATAAATGATAAAGCAATATAAATACGTAATATACATAAACTGTGCCCAATATAATATTAAAATGAATGTTACATTTATTTATTTAAAAATTACTTAAAGAACAAGTTAAAGTCAAGATACTTGTCAAAAGGGGGCGCCATATAACGCCGATAGCAACTGTCTTTGAATACTGCAGAAAACTGAGCTCTTGATACTTGATATGTCTGATCATGTCTCTCCCCCTCTCTCTCTGGGTGTATGTGTGTGTGTGTGTGTGTGTTTACTGATGTTTTTCTATCATAAGAACAGTTGATGGCACTGCCGTGGACTTTGATTTCAGCCTGTTTCATTCATCTCGGCTCATCAGCTGGAAATATTTACATTCTCAGATACCTTAATCTTTAATGAAAGAGGCATGAGGCTCTGTCTTAGATTTCAATACAAGACGAACACAGAAAAGCCAAAGAACTAGAGGGAGCAGAGGCTGTGCTACTCATATGTACAGCTAAAGGCCTGCAAAACACTTCTCTAGGTCTTAAAAATCATGAACACTAGCCTATTACTATTCAGAAGTTTGGGGTCGGTTTGAGTTTTTAAAATGTTTTTTTTTTTTATTAATAAGCCAGTTATGCTTTTATGTAATCAAAATGCAATAAAAACAGTGAATTTTCAGCATCATTACTCCAGTATTCAGTGTCACACAGTCCCTCAGAAATCATTTCAATATAATTGTTTGCTGTTCAAGAAAAATTTATATTGTGTAACACTATAATTATCTTCACTGTCATTTTTTTTAACAGTTTCAAAAATGCAATTTTTTTGTATTTGAAAATAATAGTAAGTGAACTTAACACGTTGTCACATGTTCTTCTCCAAATGCTGTATTCTTCACAGAAAAAGCCTTACCTTTTGACCTGCCTGTAAAGCTGTTTTTACACAATAAGTCGTTGTAGGTTCTCAGGTCATGCCAGCAGCCTCTGGACTCACAGCTGTGTGTTAACAGACCTCCCTATCGATCCAACGGTTAGCTCAAGGAATCGCAGATAAAAGATCAAACGAATAGATAGAGATGGATTATTAATTATTTTCACATCATACACTTGACTTCGCTATTTTAAACTGCAGTCCTGTTTTACTAATTCTGCCCCATTTCTTGTTTGCTTGTATTGAATTGATTGCTCTTATTAACATTATACACATTAACATTTCTAAAGAAGAAAGAAACCATTTTACCTTGTTGCAGCATTTTTATGGATGTTTTTTTAAGGAGTATGACCATTTTACACAATTTTCATGATCTCGCCTTGGGACACTTAAACAAACTGGCCTTGTGTCATTTTTATGGGATTATACTTTTAGAATAAATATAGATAAAATACCATCAGTTCAAAAGCAAGGTTGAATTATTTTTATTTAAAAAAATTTTGCCAACTCAAGATGGTCTGCCACCCATGATTAGTCTGCTTGACCACCAGCTCAACCAGGTTAACCTAAACCTGAACAAGCTGTAGCTAGAATAATTTAGAATCTTGAATAATTGGTAATCCCATAAGAGCATTAAACTGAGTTGAACTATTATACTTATATTTCTGTATACATTTAAATTTTTCTTGTCAAACATATAAACATATATAAAACAATATAAAGTGAAATGCTTTATAATAATATACTTTGGAATACTATTTAAATAATAATAATATAATTATAATAAGTAAGAAATAAAAATTGGCGCAATTTAAAACATAAATAAGGAATAAAATTTATAGCACAATGTGGAAAAAATACATAAATATACAGTATATTATCAAAGGTTTTAATTTTTTTTAAAAAAAGAAAAAAAAGAGTCTGCCCCATCAAGGCAGGAGAGAATAATCATTTTACAATAATAATAATTTTTGCTGTTGCATTTTTACACACTTTAAAACTTTGTATATAGTAAAATAAATATATATTAATACTTATATTTCTGTATAAAATTTCTTGAAATGTTAATTTTAATTTGATCACACATGCAATATACAATGCAGTGAATACACACACACACACACACACACACACATGCGCATATATATATATATAAAGAGAGAGAGAGAGATGATGGATATATATGTAAAAAAAAAGTACATTTAAGGGAAAATCTGTATGAATGTGTACTGTTAAATCTATATATATAGAGATTTATACACATATTCATACTGGAAATGTATACATATACAATACACAGTGTGTACTATGTATTTTTATGCTATTACAGTATTACATATTTAGACTAGAAACATACTCTACAGAAATCAATTGTGAGACAAGTCTCTGTATATCATGCGTTTGCTGTTTGTGAAGAGTGTCAGACAAACTGACACACATCTGACCTTTGACCTCAAACTTTCCCCACTGTGCATCATATTTCTAAATCTGAGTGAAGACTTGTGTTCACCTTCACAGATGATGTAAATGAGTGAACTCACTGCAGGCTGCCAGAGAGGAGCTCAACGTGTCAATGAACCGTGCCTCTGTGTGTTTTAACGCTGACTTGTCACGTCTTTCTTCTTTCTCTCTCTTTTGTCTGTGTGTGATCATAGGATATCCTTCCAGCAGAGGCTGGAAATGATTATATCATCTCTACTGACGCTCTTTTATCTGTGTGGAAACATCCGAATCATCCTGACCGGGAGGATGAAGCAGCACGGAAAATCACGCTTCTCAGGGCTGAATCAGAGCTTGCTGGAGTTGGAGGGGAGTGTTTAACCGCAGTAAGTAAGCAGCCATAACAGAGAGAGACGGGAGTTTTTAAAGGGCTACATACGAGGGCTTTCTGGGACACATTAAATAGCGCAGTGGTTTGCTCAAGGACTCCGTCCCGCCCACCGTGTTTAACAGGCCCGCATGTGCGTGGCGAGTGGTCTTTGAATGCCCTCGTGCCAAGCTGTGCCATATGATCTCACTTCCCCTCTCGGTCATAGTGGTTTTATATTGGCCACCGGTCGCTGTGACGATTTGTGGCCCAATGGGAAGCCAGGGACTTTGCAGGCTTCTGTTCTTTATGGAGCGATGGTTTAAACACTGTCTAAGCAGGAAGCCAGCCGAGTGCCTGCGGTCAGAAACTTCTCCATCCTCTATCCCTTTTTTCCTGTTCTCCTTTAAAACATGGATTGATGGAGTACATTTCTGAACTCTCTCTCTCTGTCCCTTTTTATCTATTAGAGTTGTGCAAAGCAGCTGGTATTTGTATCTGTATTTGTTGAGGTGGGAAAAGTATTTGAATTTGAGTAAAATTCAAAATAGGCTTAAAATATATATTTTTTTGCATTACACTTCTAATTTATGTTATGGTTTAAGTATTCTTTAATTACATCCATTATAATAATTATGGATATGCAATATTGTTTGATGTTTTTCTATAAATCCAGCAATGAACATGTAACAAGGAACATCATTGAAAAGAAAATAACCTAACAGCTTTTACTTCAACACAACTACACAAGCAACCTTTTAACCTTTTTAACCATACGTTAACGTTACTCTGTCAACAGCATATTGTCTAAATTACCGAGCTAACAGAGCTAACGTTACGTGAACAGAGTGAACATGAGAGCACCCGACTGCAGACGTCAATAATGCAGCGTAATTTGGGGTGGGTGAAATGGAAAAAATATCATATCACAATTTTTTCTGGGGAAATCACGATTCACGATTTTTATCCCGATTCTTGTTTTTTTGTTGTTTTTTTAAAACTATTTTGCAAATTACAGAGTATGGGTGGGCGATGTGGCAAAAATATCCTATTAGAATTTCTTTCCCAAAATATCACGATTATATCATGATTCTTTGGCATTGATTTTACTATTTTGCAACTAATTTGCCTTTTTTATAAAAACAAAGCCTTTCAAGGTAACAAAGTATAAAATAAAAAAGGGCAGATATTTAGGCCAAAAAGAGCAAAGATAAAAATCGTTGTCATTTTATCTTAGTTATTCGAATAGATGCACATTACAAATAAACATAATATGAATAAAACAAACAGTTCTTTTATTTTTCAGGAAGAGTAGGTGTATTCAGCAGTATTGAATGTTCTGTTGAACATTGTATTAAATTCAATTAGGACCAGCTACTGTTTGCTTACTCAAAATATCTTATTTTGTGTTTAGCACAAAAAAGAAATTAATACAGGTTTGGGACAATATAAGTGTGACACAGACTCGGTAGACAGGATACATTTGCACGCTTTTAATAAACAGATTAGAGAAGAACAACAGGCTAAGTTCGGAGACACGGCATACTATAACAACGGAGACTCAAGCAAAGCAGTTGCAGGTTCAGGCGAGGGTCCAAGGTATCAGGCAAGAGTTCGTAATCGGTACATCCAGGCAGAAGTTCGGGGCAACAGGCGAGAGTTCGTAAACGGTAAATCCAGGCAGAAGTTCGGGGCAACAGGCGAGAATCAGCAATGATAAACAATCCAGTAGGTAGGTAACACAATCAGTCCGAAATCGTCCAATGGAAAAACTCTCAGAATTGTTGGTGAGACAAGACTTCACAATGATCGTCTTTGAAAAGTCCCTTTTTATAGTGGAGATAAACAGAAACACCTGGAGCGGAAATCCCAGAGGTGCGTGGGTGAAAATTGGTCCGGGTGGAACTAATACTCCGGGGATGGTTCCCGCTGATGGCGGTCGGACAGCGCCACAGAGAACTGCCTCATAACCCCCAACGTACCCACGTACCTCCGGTTCAGTTCTTGCCGGACTGTCGGAGACGGAGGTTCCGAGTAAAGAGCCATACCCACTGGCCAGGTTCATGGCTAGATTGGGCCTGTGGTGACTGGGCCTGCCTGTTCGGTGAGTCGGTGTACTGCTCGTTGGAGGTGTACGTGAGCTAGATTCCATGTGGCCTCACTCCTCTGTAGCCAGTGATCCAGGGCAGGTAGGCTGGTGGGTTCTCCAGTCCATGGAAACATGGGTGGCTGAAATCCCAGTACACATTTAAATGGAGTCATACCAGTGGCGGGTTTCTGTAAAGAATTTTAGGTGTATTCTGCCCACAGGACATATTGGCTTCAATCGTGCTGGTGGGAGTGGCAGTACGATCTTAAGAAGTGGGTGAGTTCCTGATTCAACCTCTCCGCCTGTCCGTTGGACTGTGGATGGTAACCTGAGGTAATGCTAACATTTATGTTCATCTGGGTACAAAAGGCTTTCCATAGACGTGACGTGAACTGTGGTCCCCGATCAGTTACTATGTGCTCTGGTATCCCGTAGAATCGGAAAACTTCCAATGTGACTTGTGCTGTTTCCCAGGCTGAAGGGAGTTTGGCGAGGGGTATTAGGCAGCATGCTTTAGAAAAGCGGTCGATTATGGTGAGCATAGTGGTGAATCCGTTGGATGCTGGTAAATCTGTGACGAAGTCCATGGCGATGTGAGACCAGGGTCTTTGGGCGATGGGTAACGGTTGGAGGAGTCCGGCTGGTTTCTGATGTGGAGTCTTGGTGATATTGCATGTGGCGCATCGGTGCACAAAGTGGATTACATCGGCTGACAGGGTCGCCCACAAGTACCAGTTGTTGACGAGCTCAGTGGTGGCTGTGATTCCGGGGTGGCCTGCGCTGGGCGAATCATGGATGAGGTGGAGCATGTTTTGTCGAATTGGTTCAGGTACATAAGTAAGTTCTGGAGGACACTCCGGTGGAGGAGGATCAGCGTTGTGAGCTTCGGCAATCTCGGCCTGGATGTCCCATCAGATGGGTTTCATGACCCTGGGAGGTGGTATGATATATGGTGAGTAAGAGTGATTCTGAGGGTCATATTGGTGGGAGAGAGTGTCTGCCTTACTGTTCTTGGAACCGGGACGATAGGTGATGTGAAAGTTGAAGCGTGTGAAAACGAGAGCCCAGCGTGCCTGCCGTGAGTTGAAGCGCTTGGCGCTACGGATATACTCCAAATTAGGGTGGTCAGTAAGGACAAGGAAAGGTAGTTTAGAACCCTCCAACCAGTGACGCCATTCCTCCAATGCCGCTTTCATAGCAAGTAATTCTCGGTCCCCAACATCAAAGTTGCGTTCTGCCGTGGTCAACTTACGGGAGTAGAAAGAACATGGGTAAAGCTTGTTTGAGTCTCCGTGGTGTTGTGAAAGTATGGCGCCTATGGCTGTGCTGGATGCATCCACTTCCACTGTAAATTCCTTTTCAGGGTCGGGGTGACGTAGAATGACTTGTGTATGATGTAAACCTGGATTTTAGCTCTAAAACACCTGTTCTTGTGGATTCCATCTCAGAACTGTGGGCCCCTTCTTGGTCATGGTGGTGAGAGGAGCGGCTACCTGGCTGATGAAGCGTCGGTAGAAATTGGCAAACCCCAAGAACCTTTGAAGATCTTTGATGATGCGTGGACGAGGCCAATTTCATACCGCAGAAACTTTACACTCCTCCATAGTTTGAGAAGGCAGTTTTCCACTCATCCCTTTCCCTTATCCTGATAAGGTTGTATGCGCTCCTGAGATCTAGCTCGGTGAAAGAACGAGCCTTCCAGAGCTGTTCCAAGGCGGCGGGTATCAGAGGCAGGGGATATCTGTACTTTAGTAGTTCGGAGACACAGCAGACTATAACAACAGAGACTTAAGCAAAGCAGTACCAGGTTCAGGCGAGTGTCCAGAGTATCAGGCAAGAGTTCTTAATCGGTAAATCCAGGCAGAAGATCGGGGGAACAAGCGAGAATCAGCAACGATAAACAATCCAGGTAGGTAACACAATCAGTCCAATAATCGAAATAATCCAATGGAGAAACGCTCAGAATTGTTGATGAGACAAAACTTTGCAACGATCGTCTTTGAACAGTCCCTTTTCATAGTGGAGATAAACAGAAACACCTGGGGCGGAAATCCCAGAAGTGCGTAGGTGAAAATGGGTCCGGGTGGAACTAATACTCCGGGGATGGTTCCCGCTGATGGCGGTCGGACAGCGCCACAGAGAACCGCCTCATAACAATAAGTGAGTAAACAATGACACAATTATAATTTTTGAGTGAAGTATCCCTTTAATGACAAGTAGCAGCATGTTAAGTTCTGTCCCTTTAAGAGACACAAGCAACTGTTTTTAACGCTGTGTGTTTTTAACAGTATTACCACAATCACATGTGATAAATATCTTAGTTCAGTAATTTGGTGCTATTTTATAGGCTTTTAGTGCGCGCACGCTTCAGGTGTACATGCTGGAAAAGTGCATCCGGGCAGCACACATATGAAATGTTTAATCAGCAAGACTTTAAAGCGAATAATGTACTTTTGTGGTTGTGAATTTGTGCAGTCTCC
>JAUMHI010000054.1:20434990-20445973 GCA_032359435.1 Enteromius unitaeniatus | reverse complement strand
TTCCATGTTAAATAAATGTTTAACTTCAGCTCCGCGTTCTCGTATCCTTGCTCCGCTGAGAAGCGCAATCGCACGCACGCATCACTAAAGGAACCGGTTTCGTGACAGTACCAAAGCAATCACAAAATGTTTAAAAGAATGAGAAACTGCTTTTATAACATTTATATATTCATATATATATCTATATATTCATATATTCAACAATTTTGAAAAATGTCATTTCTGATCTGAGAAATGCTCCACATCGACTGAGAAAAACTGTATTAGGAAACAAACTCATCTAAATATTGTATAGCCCAAGGTTGAGCAAATTTTCAGTACATTTTTATTTTTTATTTATTAATTTTTTTCCAGTAAATCTTTATATATATTTTTTCAGCATCTCAAAGTCTTCAGATTGGCTAAACAATACCCTCTAGAAGCCTGTTTCTTTTTTTGTGGTTTATAGAGCCTTGTACTGTGGCCCAACCTCATGCCCACCTGAGGATCTGTGTGTGGCCTCCTGTCATGGGTATATTAATTCAGTGACCATGTACAGGTCTGGACAACTGCGGCCACAGTCGGCTTGTGTGGTATTTTCCTGCCCAGATACAATGAGCCCAGCTACAGATCACTCCAGACCAGATGGGTAAAGGAGTCTTGCACAGACCACTGCTGCGGCCACTGAGTTTGAAACCCAAAGCCAATGAGGTGGTGGAGAAACCGTCCACACACACCACACACAAACACACAGGAAGAGACAGGGACTTGTCTGTCAAGTTCATTGAAGATTAAATGTACAATGCATTTGATGAATGTATGGTTTTATCTATAATACTAAATAAACTATGTCCAATATCCTTATGTGTTATCATAAAACAATTATTTTGGATATTTAGGATACAGTCTGTTTGTAGAATTGTCAGAATAGTTTGCTATGTTGTTTTACTATATAGTAAAGACGTATTTGATCTTGGATGTAGATTGTGTTCATCTTGATTTAGATTTATTTTAAGAAGCTAAACATTACTGTTAGCATCGTCTAGCTGAATGTTGCTAAGCTAACACCCTGATTTTCTAACACACATTTTGAAAAGTAGTCTACTTTGAATTATATTTGTTTAAATTAGTAATTTTTTGTGTTAAATGAATTTCATGTGTTTATAATTAGCATGTTTCCCTAAATTGTTTATTAACATTGTCACAATAGCATTGCTAAGCTAACACTAAGCCCAACTCCAAGTGCACACAAATATATAAAACATAGTCGATTTTCAACTAAATTTGGTTTAATTAGTATTTTTTATGCTGAATGTATTTAAGTATGTTTATAATTAGCATGTTTCCCCAAATTCTCTTTTAGCATGTTGTAAGCTTACATTGTGATGCTCTATCATTTCCCTTTTGGAAAAAACTCCAGCATATGCTGGTTTGTTTTGCCAGCACATGCATATCCCAGCTTCAAAACATACCAGCATATGCAGTTTTTTTTCAGCAGGGTTAGCACACATATATCGAAAAACTGTCAATTTTGAATTAGACTTAATTTTTTGTGAATGTTTTTGTGTTTGAGGTGCGTTTAAGTGTGTTAATTGTTTCCTAAATTGTCTTTTTTTGCATCAGTACAATATTGCTAAGATAACATTGTCATACATAAAATTACCAAACAACAATCCATGTTTGAATGAGATTTGTTTTTTAATAGATTTAGTAATTTAGATGAATAGTTTTTGTGATGTATTGAATTAAAGAATAATTATATTTAACTTGCTTGTTGCAATGCATTATAAGATTGTCTTTTTCTGCAAATCTGCAGAATAATATGCATCTTAGAGGCGTAGATGCATTTTATTCATATCTAAGTTTGTAATAACTAATTCCTATATAATGTGTAGAATTGAAGTCTCCAAACTTTTTGTTTTGACTATCTTTCGTGGTCTCAGACCCCCTAAACCCCCGTGTGTTTGGCATGGTTTGACTTTTATGTATTTGAAATCTTCATACCTCTTTTTGTTGGCATAGCTGTAGGTCTATGCAGGGATGTTATATATTTGCGGTGGATGGGTGCAGTATAATCAGGGCCATTTCTTGCCGTCTTGGCTCTTTCCTTGTGCGTTCACAGTTGAATAGCACTGCGTTACTGCGCCAGTAACTGCGGTTTCAATAAAAACTAATAATTTCAGTCTTTATATCTTATTACAGTCAGTCACTTTAATGTCAGCCCTCTGTAGCGATGCCAACGTTACCCATGAATGACTCGAGGAACGGAAAAGAGACGTACAAAAAATGGGTAAGTGGTGTGTGTGAGTACCAGAGCTGCTCAAATATAGACCTAAATACAAACAAGACGAGCAGGAGAAAACTAGTTTATAATTGTACTACCATTGAAATGTTGGGGGTCAGTAAGATATTTTAAAAGAAATGAATACTTTTATTCAGCAAGGATGCATTAAATTGATCAAAAGTGACAGCAAAGACAATATAATGTTAAGGTTTTGCTGTTCTTTTGAACCTTCTAAGAATTCTGACAAAAACATATATCAGGTTTCCACAAAAATAATAAGTTTCAACATTGATAATGATGATAAATGTTTCCTGAGGAGCAAATCAGCAAATTAGAATGATTTCTGAAGGATCAAATGATGCTGAAGACTGGAGTAATGATGCTGAAAATTCAGCTTTGCATTACAGTATTAAATTACAGTTTGAAGTTATTTTAAATTACAATAATATTTCAGAATATTTTTGTTTTTGTAATGCATTTAGATAAAAAAGAAATGCCACCTTGGTGAGCATTAGAGGCTTAAATCTTTTTAAATTAGAGGCTTCTTTTAAAAAAATGACTGACTCCAGATTTTTAAATGATTGTGTATAGTAGGTAATTTTTTAATTCACAGCTCTGCATGTTAACAATTAGTTCACTTGTGTTAGAATTAGAAGAAACATCTAAAATGGCACATAACTTTGAATGCAACTGAGGCACAAAAAAAAAAAAAAAGAACAAGCGCTGAGCAATACGACTTTCCTGTATCTGATGGAGTGAATTGTGTGTGCAGATGTACCTGACGCAGCACGGGACGCTTGAGCACTTTGAATTTCTGTGACTGTGGTCTGCTGCATTACTGAAGGAGCTGGAAGTGGGTTTGTGGCTTTGGTTCTGTTTACTGCCATCAGTGCTTTTGTGATTGTTTGTACTTAGGGAAGGGTGGAGTGTACGGTAAATGCCTCCTGTTGGCCAGCCACACTGCAGGGAGAGCTGGCCACAGAAACCCTGGAGATGTGCAAGTCAAGATGAGGTGTGTTTCAATCTGTTTTAGAGAGAGGATGCAATTGAGAATGTGTATGTGTGTTGTGCATCATTAAGAGAGTATGTATACTTAGGAAAAGCAATATTGTATGCTTTTGAAGTGCTTTATTTTTTTCCCTGAAGTAAAGTCCACTTATAATGTTAGTCTTTTTGCTCCAAAAACAGTCATAATTGAGTTTTACACAACCATTTTCACTCTCCGTTTGAACACTAAACTGACTGTTTTTGCTACCATAACATTAAGACTTAAAATGTATGTAAATAACCTTTTTTATTACATCATTATTAAACAATTCAGCACATAACATTACCATTTTGGAGAATATCTACTTGGTTTCTACTCAATATTTTTGTTTTCTTTCGGTACAGTAAGTATACTCGCACCTTCATAACATTATGGTTGAACCACTGATGATTCAGACAATGTTATTCATACTTTTCCGCACCTTGACAGTGGTACTTGTTTGGCAGTCAATGGGACAGTCACAAGCCTCCTGGTTTTCATCCGACATATCTTAAATTGTGTTCTTAAAAACAAACAAAGCTTTTACGATTTTGGAACGATATGGGGTTAATGGCAAAATGTTAATTTTGGGGTAGAGTAACCCTTTAAGGCCAAATGTCATTATTTCACCAACTGAGATTCAATATCTAAAAACTGTATTTAATTTTTAATTTAATATTTAATTTGTATAATAACAAATCTATACAAATTCTACAGTAAAAAACTGTTAGATGGTTGTTCGACTTGCAGTTAAAAAGTATAAATGCTTATACATCACATGTAAATATACTGTAAAATACTTCCAAATGTATGGAAATAAATTCTGTGAATTACCATATAATTTATAGTAAAGAGCGTAAATGGACTTTTCCAGAAGTCCCGACTGTAAAATGATTTTAATATCTGAAAATGTTTGCAGTTTTTACTGAACAATACTGCAAAAAGTTTACAAAACAGAAACGGAAAAAACACAAAATCTGTTTTATTAATAGATTAATATTCTATAATTATAATTGATATTATTAATATAAAGTTTCCCAAAGTATAGCTATTATTGTTTATGCATCATATTACATGTAATTTTACTGTAAAATACGGTCAATGTATGTGGGTTACCCTTTCAGTCCAAAGACTTTGACGTTACATATAGGAACTCACCAGAGAGACCAATTTCCTTTGAGCTTCAAATGAAAGGCAAATTAATATTGGTCTGCACTCATTCAGGAATTCAGGTGCACCTCATCACTACATGAGTATAAGAGGGCACGAATGCAGTGCACTTGCAGCTTTTTGCTTCAGAGCCTTTGCCCAGGCTCCTCTCCCCTTGCCGCTCTTGACGGTGGTGCAGTCAGGGGGTAAGTGGCGATCCCCCAGGTGCACTAGTGCCCGCGTGGTGTCTCCGCCTGGTGGGGTCAGTCACGGCTCCCGTTCCAAGGCATGTAAGCTTTAGTCTGCTCTGGCGGGCCGGGCTTACTATGCTGCCGGGCAGGCTGCTACCGCCTTGCACACTATGGCAACGCTGTTTTACAGTCCTTACAGAGGATCTCTTTTTTCTCTTTTCTAGTCCGGCTGATCTGGAGCCACTTCGGCGAGGTCAAGATAGACCTCTTCGCCTCCCCCGAGTTAACTCATCGCCGGCTGTATTACTCCCTCGACGAGTCGCCACTCGGCAGGGATGCATTGTATTCTGTAGGTTCTGCTATTTGCGCCATACTGGCCCTCCCCGACCTTGTTTGCCAACCTCATGTTCAACCTCAGGCTTACACTCTGAGATGGGGTCTGTTCATCGACTGGTGTTCCTCTCACGATCGCAGTAGTGCTTTCTTTCCTGCAGAAGAAGTTGGAGCGCAGGGTGTCCCCTTTGTCTCTTAAAGTGCTGCCATCATGGCACATCACAATGCAGTGGAGGGTACATTTCTTGGGAAGCACCAACTCATTGTGAGGTTCCTTAGAGGTGCGCGTCAGGTTAACCCCCTGAGACCGCACCTCGTACCCTCTTGGGACCTGTCTTGCTGTCGCCTTCTGTGGCCTGTGGCAGGTCCCATTCAAGCCACTTGAGTCAGTGGATTTAAAATTCCTTATGCTGAAAACAGTGCTCCTGACTGCTCTTTGGCCTCCATCAAGAGGGTAGGGGACCTACAAGCCTTCTCTGTCAACGAAGAGTGCCTAGAGTTCGGCCCGGCTGATTCTCATGTCATACTCAGATCCTGGCCTGGCTCCGTTCTCTCCTTCAGGAGGGACATCTCCATTCCCTCCTTCAGAGAACGTGGGTTACTTTCATAACCTAGACGTTACCCTTTCAATCGAATCACTTCAACGTTACATATGGGAACACCCATGGAATAGGCCACGACTCTGAGGCCGCGTTACACTGAGATCCCCGCCAACTGGCGAGATGTTTTAGCTTTTCCAGTTTGTCAGCAGAGAATCTGCACGCAACCTTCCCAACCCTCTGGGGCCCAAGAAGGGGGGCGATAGAGTGCTTTCAGTGGTGCTGAAGCAAGTGGTTAAGACTGCACATGAATAACACAAATTTTTACATGTGGAATAAAAAATACAATATATCGATAATATTATCGATAGCAACACAGCCTTCTGGTAGACCGTGGGTATGTTTTATAGCGACACCTCTGGCAAAGGAGACCAGAGGAAGCACAGCCGGAGCTACTCCGCTCTAGGTCCGACTGCGGGGCTGGGAGGACTCAGGTTACGCACAGTTAAGGGAACACTGGGAGAAACTAGCGCACGGATCCAGAGAACTGCACTCGCAACTCACAGAGGGGGTCTCCTGTAGTAGCTCAGACGGCGAAGGCTCTGAAGCGAAAATCTGCTCGTGCCCTCTTATACTCACACAATGATTGAGTGCACCTGAGCACAATCAGTGCACGCCAATGTTCATTGGTCTTTAGTAAAAGGCTCATAGGCAATTGGTCTCTCTGGCGAGTTCCCATATGTAACGTTGAAGTGATTTGACTGAAAGGGTAACTACTATCAACTAGTTTATAGCGAGTCAATTTGAGTCAAAATGAGACAATTTGAAGCTACTTTTAAAGGTTTTTCTTCTTCTTTCTGGAGCTTGTCAGTATGATATACTTTTGCATATAGAACAAATCTTGTGTATTCTGCCTCAGATCTATGTTTGTGTTTTTAGGGTCATGGGTCAGAAGCAGTTTCTCATTCTGTTTCTTCAAAGCAACAGGCAGCAGGTAAGTCTCCATTGATAAGTGTGTACATACATAAAATTCATCTTATGTTACCGTAGATCCATTAATAATCCCTGACACAAGAAACATCTGCGTCACAGTCTCTTGCGGCGTAATGGACGGCTTTAATTCTCCTTTCCAGTCATGCTCCGTGATCATTTTTATATTTGCACAGAATTTCAATCCCTCAGTGTAGACATATAATCATTGGCTGTGAGCAGAGGGGATACCTGGGTAATGTGTTTAACAGCAATGATCCTGTTTAACTGCAGCCTCTGTTTGAACATGAGAAACTGCCTGATGGTCAGAATCAATTTCCTTACGGCCAAATTACTCCCACATCGGCTTAGAGTTTCACCTAAATGGCCAAACCTTAAAACACTAATACTATTGCTATTAAATTAGAGCCTCATTCATATAGTTCAAGTTATGCTTAATGCTGTTTGCTTTATTTATTGATGCACTGAGGGAGGCACAGAGACTCAAAGGGCTTTGCGTGTCCTCCAGTGTTTTGTATTTAGGAATAACTGTGTCTGTGTTGCATGTGAGCGAACTTTATCTGATGAATAGAGTGTAAATGTGTGACTGTTAGTAGAAGCGTTTTTATACCGAAAATCTGAGGTAATGGCATTGCTGCAAATTATGGCAGGGGAAAAAAATTGTTATCTCTTTTTTCTTTTTCTATTGATAATATCCAGTTTCTCAGAATTTATCTATTTGTTTTGAACTTTCTTTTAAACTACTATTCCTATTAGTCACTGCTTTCAGTTAGATTCAGAATGTTTAATTGAAATAAAATACAGTAAATGTTTCAAAACTTTATACGCTTAATGAACACAATTATATTACACAATATGCGCAATTATACACAAAATATTAATCAGCATGACTGTTTTCAATATTGATTACCACCATTTTTGCTGCTGAAGATTTCATTTAAGATGCTATTTAAGCATCTGTTGAATTTAAATGTAGTCTGTAAGTGGTTGAGACTGAATTAATTGCTGACGTTTAATATTAAGGGTTAGAGGTTGAGAACAAACCAGAATAGCATGTGAGAACTATAATTCACCAGATCCCAAATACCCCAGCGATTCTGGCCCAGTAATGAGATGAGTCGGGTTTAACTGGTGGTTAGCGTCAGAGATCAGCTGGTGAGGGTGATTCTGCACTGGGAGAGAGGGTATAGATCTGTGGCAAATGTGGGCACTCTGTAGACCATCTGACCAGGCCACACATCAACAACACACAGGCCTGCCAGCCAGGCTCACACAACCAGAGAGAGATTTACTATCAGTTTTTTGTTTGTGTATATTTTGTGTGGTAAACCCTTATGGAAAATGCACATGAATTTTACATGTGAACACATGTTAGTCATATATGTGCACATGTGGGAGCATGTTAAATTCATGTGTTTTTGTGAAAATGGTTTTGCGGCTTGAAATGTGCACATCTGGGACTTTATCACTTTGGGAACATATCGAGAGACCCAAAACCACATAACAATCTTTTTTATGCGGTTGTTCTCTGGTTTTGCTTCAAGGACTAGATTAGACATCTAGTTGTAATTGAACACAGTAGTTTACCATATAAAAATGTCCCCATTTAAAAAAAAAAAATCTATATTTAAAAAATATTGGATGATAAAAATAAAAATAATAAAAAGTAAGTAAAAGAGTGAGTTTAAAATTTGATTCACTTTTTAAATTATTAAGATTTTTAATGTTTTTTTTCTTAAATGCTAAGTAAAAACAGTAATATTAGGATTTTTTTTAACAATTTAAAATGTTTTCTATTGCAATATATTTAAAAATGCAATTTTTTCCACTTTCTGACTGTTTGGGGTCATTGTCCTGTTGAAAAATAAAAGATTGTCCAACTAAATGCAAACCGGATGGGATGGCATGTCGCTGCAGGATGCTGTGGTAGCCATGCTGGTTCAATTTGCCTTCAATTTTGAATAAATCCCCAACAGTGTCACCAGCAAAACACCCCCACACCATCACACCTTCGCCATGTTTCACAGTGGGAACCAGGCATGTGGAATCCATCCATTTGGCCTGTACTGTATATGTATGTAATTTAAGCATTATAAATATCTGTACTGTCACTATTGATCTATATAATGCATCCTTGTTGGATAAAAGTGTTATTTTCTCAAACATTTTTGAATGGTAGTTCAATAGTAAGGTAGTTCTCTCTTTTTCACTCGCAATGCATTCTGGGAGCATGTTGCAAAGCATTCTGGGATTGCACTCCACAGCCTTTGCTTTGGGACCCATCATAAAAATGCATGCATACATCTAGTAGCTTTTGGTTACAGAGCTAATGAAATAGAAATATATTTGTGCAAATAAGCAGGTGAATTCAAGCCCATGTTATTCACCTGCTTCCTGCAGCGTGGATCAGATCCGAGCGCATCAGCGAGATCTCGTATTCCCCCCGAGGATGGCCGGCAGGTCACACTAATAACCTCTGACAGCCCGTCAGGCGTGAAGAGGGTGTAGAGTATCCACAGGGGCCGGAACACACCCCGCATTCCCGCTCATTCCCGCTCCTGTGATCTTGCGCACACACACTTATAGCACGTGTGGAGGGAGGGGCCGCTGGCACTAAAGTGACATTAATGGGGCCGTGCTGACACAACAAGGCGAGCACAGGGACCACTTTTCCGCCTCTTCCTTGGTGAAGCTGTCGCCTCGAGTTTCACCATGCCTTCCATCCCTGGACCAGCCCGATCAAGCTCGGGATTAGGGTTTCGTCTCTGGGAAGCGGTCACATGATTTACTGTTGCTCCCCTCGCTGGGCTACAGGTGGCCGGGATAAAATGTCTACGTAACGACGTGTGGTTCAACCGCACCTCGGATCTTAAAATGGGCCAGAATCCTCTGCTCTGTGACAGGCAACCACATGCAGCGTCACCGTATACTTTAAACACACACACATACGCTAAAAGGCGGTTAATTATTAATGGGCAAAATTAGAGCTTGAAAACTGTATCTTCATTACACAGAAGTATAAATCGCCTCAATCGGTGAATCTGAAAAATGAAGGAAGGATTACAATTTGGTTTTGGGGGGAAAAAAGTTAAATTGCATTCTATACAAGTCTAAATTTGACCCTAAAAGTAGCTTGTGGAAGTAGAGCATTGCGGGCCATGATGGCTACATATTCAGTGTCATTTTCATGCATTTTTCTGTGTTTTGCGTTAAAGAGTAAGTATTTCTCATTAGGATAAAATGGATAATATGAGAACGACTCCGCTAATGTGTGACTACATAATGTTTACTTAAAGTAAAATAAGTTTTTATTTATTCATTTGACAAGGTTACATGTGCCATTGATAGCAATTTGACTAAAAGGTTTATTAACAGGATAGTGCACTCAGAAATGAAAATTCTATCATGCACTTACTACCACAAATGTACATACTGTAGGAAAATAAAAACATTTTGAAGAATGTTATGGTTTTACCCATTTAATTTAATTAGTGTTTGTTTGTATGGACATGCTTTAGTATTGTTTCATGCATTTAATTTGTGTAGAGACGTTTTCCTCAGTAACTGAAGATCATTTTTTTTTGTGCTGTAGAGTGAATGGGGTCTATGCTTTCAAATAAAGTTCGTTGCAGAAGTGGAAGATCAGTTTAGCAGTAACAGCATGCTGATCGATTTGATTGGCCTGGGATTCATAGATATTGATCAGCTGATATTGCTTTCTTTATCCCTCAAATTCATGCTCTATGCATGCTTTAAGACAAAGTTGCAAGCTGTCACAAAAATAATAGGGATCGATATTAACTCTTGCAATCAGAAAATTCTAAAGGGATTGATAAAATGGATGTTCCTGGTCTTATTGAGTCAGATTAATTATTAAATGCTATTCATGCTGATTTACATGGAGCATGAATTGTATTGAATAAAGAAAAAAAAAAACAATTTTCACTCAGAAATTGGAAGTAAATTCAACAATTCCAAAAAAAGGATAACAAGCAACAGTATATGTCTACCTGGTCTCGTGGCATAATTGTACCTTGCAACACTTTCTAGTGTGACATGAAATACGTACAAATAAATACATATCAAGTACTTATACATATCATGCAGTTTCCAAAAGAAATAAACACTTGAGGCAGTAAAACTCTTATTCCTTGTCAGACAAATTTACAGAGTTTTAATTAATAATATTGAGCATAATTTTCACTCAAGTACTTAAAGAGGATCATGTTGTGACTTCAAAACAATATTAATATGATTGGATATTTAAAAACCGATGCTTCTGAACGTTCGCATTACACATATCCAGCTTAATATCTATGGGTTTTCATAGACGGTAGGTTTGTTCGGTAGCTCACAGAGCACAGAGATGTATTTGATAGACGAGGAGCTGCAGTTCGAATCCCATGTAATGTGTAGTTCCTTTTCAGGAACTTCAACACTGCGTTGAACACGCTTTGGGAAACACCTCGGTGTTAGCCACGCTCTGAAACA
>JAUMHI010000054.1:20413193-20424884 GCA_032359435.1 Enteromius unitaeniatus | reverse complement strand
CAAGAAACACAGAGTTCATTGAGAGCTGGAGTGCCAATAGTAGTCTTTGGCTGGAAGCTCCAGCTGGGCGTGACACAAGGAGAGATGCAAAATGTGCCTTATTGGGGGGGGGGGGCTCCAGGAACATTTGTTGGGAACCACTGCCGTAGAAGAACCTTTTCTGTCTAAATTTTTCCATAAAGAACCTTTGACATCTGAACAACCTTTCTGCTTCACAAAAGGTTGTTTGTGGCAAAACAATGTTCTTCAGATTATAAAAAGGTAAGAAAAAGATGGTTATTTAAAGAACCTTTGACTAAATGGTTATTTTTGGAACCCAAAATGGTTCTTCTATGGCATCGCTTAGCTACATTTGTGCTCCTCAGAATGGTCTTTTTGTTGTTGTTGTTTTTTTTTTTTAAATCTACCCAGGTGAAAAAGAAATATATTTAAAGATATACTTTTTTAGATATACTTAATATATTTAAATTATACTATACTAAGTGCATATTAAATGTATTATTTTGGAACAACTTTAAATATAAAAAACCATGTACGTTAATCAATATGAATCGCGTGGTTTCCTCCAAGTGTTCTAAAGAGACATGATCGCGCTATAATATAACTGCTTACATTAAGACTTACATTCACATTCAAGGGACATTTGCACGCACCTAATATTTCACATACTGAGTTACCCTTTCAGTTGAATCACTTTGACGTTCCATATGGGAACTCGCCAGAGAGACCTATCTGCTTTGAGCTTTTACTAAAGGCCAATGAATATTGGCATGCACTGATTGCGCTCAGGTGCACCTCATCGCTGTGTGAGTATAAGAGGGCACACGCACAGTGCACATGCAGCTTTTCGCTTCAGAGTTGTTGTTTTGGAGCTGGAGATCCCTGGGCTTTCGTTTGTGAAGAAGATTGTTGGAGAAGTTCCCCCAAGACCTGCTCTCTTGTCTGACAGCGTTTCTGGGTGGCTGTCAGCGGATCCTGCGAGCTGGTGTCCTTTTTTAAGGCCGGCTGTGCCAGTCATTGAGATATCCAGTGAGCATAGACTCCTGAGTGCACGGAGTTGCCAAGTTTGGGTCTTCCCTGGGCGACAAGGAAAAAGAGCAATTTTCCTACGGTTGGTGACGCATTCTGTAATGGGATGTCGATCCGGCCGTGCGTTTCTGGGTGTGGAAGTTTCCTCACCTCGTCGGACGGTCACGAACGCTGTCTGTCGTGTCTGGGCTGAGAACACGCTCAGGCGGCGTTCGTGGAAGGTCACTGCGCTCATTGCGAGCGGATGACCTTGGCTGTGTTGAGGTCCCGCCTCTCACTCGTGAGCAGGCTCCCCTCGCGCTTCCATGGTAAGTCGTTGGACTGTTCGCGGCTGCCACGGCGAGACGCCTGGGGGACCTCCAGGTGACGGTTTAGAATGCTTCGTCCAGTGCTCCAGCTGCGCGAACTTCTGACGCACCACGTCACCCATGGTGTTCTTGGAGGAAACCGCTCCCCCTGCTATGGCAGGGCCGAGTGTGTCCTTCGGGGCACCCCGTGAGGTTGAGATGTCTTCTGCACCATCAGAGAGGGCAAGTCTGATGGTGAGGCGGCCTCCGCGCCAGACAGCCATCGCCCTGCGGCGTCTGTGGCGCCTGCTCCGCCTGCGGCGGACATCGAACTATCAGACATGCTCCTCCGCGCTTCGGCAGGAATCGGTTTGCAGGTGCCCCGTGTGCCTGCTGCCGACCCTTCGCGGCTGGATGATTGGTTTCTGGGGGTCAGAGATGCGGCGCCGTTGCGCACTCCTCCAGTGCCTTTCTTCCCGGAGGTGAACGGAGAGCTGACCAAGTTGTGGCGAGCCCCTTACTCATCACGCTTGCGCCCAAGCCCTTCGGCCCTCTCTGCGAAGTCAAGGGTTACGAGGGGACTCCCCAAGTGGAGCGCGCCGTGGCGGTCCATCTGTGTCCGCGTGGCGCGTCTTCATGGAGGGGTCAACCTCGTCTCCTGTCCAGTTGTAAGCCTGTGAGCATGTCAGTATCGCGTCTTACCCTTTGGCCTGTCCCTGTCTCCCCGAGTCTTCATGAAGGTCACGAAGGGTGCCCTCTCCCCACTATGGCAGATGGGTATTCGCATTCTTAATTCTTAATCTCGACGACTGGCTAATAATAGCTCACTAGAAGGATCAGTTGTGCATGCACAGGGACATAGTGCTCCGGCACCTCAGCCATCTGGGTCTTCAGGTCAACCGAGAAAAGAGCAACCTCTCCCTGGTGCAGAGGCTCTCTTTTCTCGGTATGGAGCTGGACTCGATTGATATGACCGCCCGCCTCACCACCGAGTGCACGTGGGCCATGCTGAACTGCCTAGATACGTTCAGGCACAAGAAAGCGGTTCCTCTCAAAACTTTTCAGAGGCTCCTGGGGCATATGGCAGCTGCAGCCGTGGTTACGCCACTGGGGTTGTTACATATGAGACCACTTCAGCGATGGTTACACGATCGGGTCCCGAGATGGGCATCTCATCCGCTCATGGCACCGTGGCTCACTTCGGATTGGCGTTTCCCCGGAGTGTCGCCGCTTTTTTCAGCCCATGGGACAATCCTGCTTCCACAGAACCCACACTTAAACATCTCAGTGTTCCCTTCAATGTGCGTAACCTAAATCCTCCCTGCCCCGCAGTTGGTCTAGAGCGGAGTAGCTCCGGCTGTGCTTCCTCTGGTCTCTTTCGCCAGAGGTGTGGCAAAAACATCTCCAGGGTCTACACAAGGCTGTGTTTCCCTTCAATTATATCCATTTTCGTATCAATATATTGAAAATTCTTGTCCGCATGCGTTAGTTCAGAAAAACTTCATGCGTTCCGCCCTCAGCCGCTTGTTTCAGCACCACTGAAAGCAACTCTGTTGCCCCTCATACAGGCCGTGGGGAGGTTGATAAGGTTATGTGCAGATTCCTCTTCTAATGAACTGGAAAAGCTAAAAATGTCTCGCCAGTTGGCAGGGGGAATCCTACGTCTTTTTCACCTGGGTAATGAAATTGATGTGATGCCATTGAATCAAGTTTTTACCATTTAGTTAAATTCACCAATTTGACCTATGGCCTATGGGGAATGTGTGTTAGAATTACATTAAATTCAGAATTAGAAAGTTTAATTTCTGGTGCTTTTATTTAATGACCAATTCATGTAAATTCTATTGGATTGTTTCAAAGAATTAACTTGTCTTGGGTCTTGATCAAATGTAATACAGTTATTTATTTTCACACCAAGATTTGATCTTCCATTCCTCTCGTTATTTAATATAATTTAAAATCTAAATAACCATCATAGTCACAAAACATGATGCTGCATGTAACACGATGATGAAAGGGTTGAATTGTTTCTTTAAATGAGAAAAGATGAGTGGAAAAAGACAGGAATTAATAAAGTGTTCCTGGTATTATTTGCGGCGGATGCAATAACAGCCTCTAATTATGGCAAGATGGCCTTAAATATCAAACCTTCCTGAGATTTCTATAAAACTCTTTCCGCAAATAGTTGAATTTCTGCACTATATCTTTCACTCTGTGTTTAATTTGCATGACATTTCAGAATTGGATTTTGAGGTAGAGAATTAAATCTAAGCAAACAAACAGAAAAAAAAGTACTTTTAAGATCTAATTGAATAAAGAATTTAATTCAAAGCGGAATGTCAAAACAAATCCAACCAGATTTTAACATTTTCTGGAGAAAATGCTAGCGGTTCTTGTTTGTGCAAAACTAGCTTTTGTTAGTTCACTGTAGGTGGCTACTTCAGTCCATATGCAAACAAATAAATTACATGCACATTATTCATCAGATGAGAACTGCAATCTAAAATCTAAAAGTGTTTGTGCTTTAGAGGCAAACACTAGGGGGCATGATTGAGTTTGGCTTCATAAAGCTGCTAGTATATTTCTGTCAGTCCAGTATGAAACCGCTCAGTGTCCTGGCAGGACTGCGGAGAGCTCAATACCACCGACAGAGGCCTTGAGGTTTTTTCGTGGCATTATGTAAGTGCTGTTGAGCCTAGTTTAGGCATCATGGATGACTTCCTTACAACGACTGGCATTTATCCACACGCTATTTTACAGTAAGGATTCCCACCTCTAATTCAGCAGTGTAAGGACTGAGAATTGGCGTGCAATGGGAATGAAAGGCAAGGAAAAACAGTAAATAGTGAGGGAGACTGGAGGGGAGAGCTGTTGTAGAAATTGCGGCTTCACTGGTGATGGGCACCACTTCAAGTTTCTCTCTCGTGCTCCACCCCAAAAGCCACTTTTATGGTGCTGTTTACTAGCTGAAGCTTCCAGAGATCTTTATCACAAAGTCTTTGATAGGCCAGATTTCTTCCACAGTCCATATGCTGCTGGATCTGAGCACCAGACCACAAGAGACGTGGAAACTAACAGCACATACAGGACACCATTACACTTCAAATATGTGTCCCATCCACACCACCATTATAAAGATTAAGGCACAGAGAAACAATATCGTTGGAATCCTTTTTAGAACAATTTTTTTTTCCAGCTGGTGAATGATAAACTTTGACAGCCAATCAGAATCAATCCTGCCATCACATGCTTGAGAATTTAAAGCGGCAGATGCGGTTATAATAAACAGACGATATCGTTCGCTGGTGTGGATGCAAATATAGGCTAGTTATCGTAATCTTTATGGTCATCGTGCTTGGTGTGAACGGGCCTTAAGATGTTAGGGATGGGTCAACGGTTTAGTTATAAATGTAATTACAGAAATTATACAGAAATTTTATCACATGCAGGTATTTAGAAAATATAAGTATATAGTACAAGAAACTTGTATGTACTTTATAAGTGCATTGTTTAAATGATTAATTTAAATGTAGGTACATAGTAGTTAAGACCACCTAATGAAAAGTGGTACCAAAAAAATGTATAATGGTTTCCACAAAAAAGATTTGTTATGCAGTATTATATATTGTGCTGGTGCGGAGCAAACAGGAGGTAGATCACATCCATTTCCACCTGCAGTAAAAACTACAACCACTTCCACTTAACTTTAATCCAAGCCGAAGCATCAAAGTGTTCTTCATATTCGCAAAAATAAACAATAGCATCTGTCCTATGTAAACTCACTGCCTGAGCGAATCTGTGCCACGGCTGACCAGAGCGGATCCTGTAATTACACTGTGTTTAGTGGACGTCGTTCCATCAAACCGTGGTGACCGAGAGGAACAATAGCAGCAGCACTTAGTTTATGAAGAACCCAAGGCAGCCAAACCAGTCCTGGCACCTTCATCAGCGCTACTGACTTCCTGTTTACGGTCACATGACCAGGGTCAACAGGAAGTCAGATCCACAATATCCGGCGGCGGATTGCACTTACGGATGGCAACGTATGGCAAAGAACTTGAGGCTTTTTTGAGGATATAGCTTTGGTTTGAATGATAGGCTTTCTAGAAGATTATAGGTTTGAATGTTGTCAATAAGAGTGAACCGCTTCTTGCTTTGACAGAAATGGTCTGCGGAGAGGAAAGGAGAGGTGAAAACCCAAAGTGACAAGGAATGTGAAAAAGAAGGAAGGAGAGCTTGTAATTCCTGTCGGGCTTCATGCAGTCCAAAAACGGAGACAAAGGTGGTCTGTGGAAAACTGAGCGGTGACCCCAACATTGAGGATCATTTACATAATGGTGTAGACGTTTGGAAGAAAGGTGAAATTTTAGACTTCCATTATAACACAAATAATGAAACCTGGTAATTATTGCCTTCCCCACCCATCTAGTTCTGTACAGTTGGAGATAAAAACATGTTTTTTAAGTTGAAAAAACTGCTGATGTTTAGGAGGTGGAGAAACCTCATGTGCTGTGCTTCCAGAGTACGTTTACACTGGTGTAAAGCATCAGGGCTTGTGGAGACATTAGAGGCCCAGACTAGAAGATCTGTGGTCTACCTCTTTCCCTCTCTCTTTCGCTCTGTTTATGTTCCTTCTTCCCCTTCATGTTCTATCACTATTAGTCTCTTTGTAGTGTTTCCGTGTCAGATTTTCCCTGGCTTTCTCTTTCTTTTCCTCTCTTACACTGCAAACACGCTCTGATTATATACACTGTTGTTCTAACATTTGGGGTCAGAAAGAAAATAGCACTTTTATTCAGCAAGGGTGCACAAAATGCATTAAAAGTGACATTTATGTTATTGCAAAAAAAGAGTAAATGCTGTTTGAATTTTCTGTTTATCAAAGGACCCTTAAAAAGGATGAAAAGCATGGCTTCTGCAAAAATATTAAGCAGCAGAACTGCTTCAAATTGCCATATTTCTGAAGGATCTCGTGACACTGAAGACTGGAGTGATGATGCTGAAAATCCAGCTTTGCATCACAGGAGTTAATTATTTTTTTAAATATATGATAAGATATATATTTATATATATATATAAATATATATAATAAAAAAACAACAGTAAGTAACTTTGTAACTACAGTACATATGTCAATAATGTCAACTACATGTCAACTAGCAGTCATTAGAGTATCAGTAGACTGTCTGTTTAATATCTTCTAACACTTTATTTTGATGGTTCCACAACATACTACATACTGACTATCAAAAACTTTACAAGTATATGTCAACTCATTCTACTAACTCTAAACCTACCCTAACAGTCTACTCTGCAAGCTAGTAGACATGTAGTTGAGAATTAATGAGAATTTGTTGACATGTAGTTATATAGTTACTTATAGTTAGTAGAATGTCTAAAGTGGAGTAATAAAATACAGTGTTACCAAATTGTTATAATATTTCACAATTTTGTTGTTTTTACTGCATTTTTAAACAGATAAATGCAGCCATTAAACGAATGCTGTTTATAGTACTTGAGTCATACTGAATATGGAACTTTCCTTAAAATTGTTGGATCTGTATGTCGAAAATGTCAATTTAAGCTCTCAGCACAGAAAAGATGACTTGTGACAGATCACAGTTTGCTCTTGAGGTGTCTTGATTGCAGCAGCCTGAGAAAGAGCAGGTGAGCATCTGTGAAGCTCAAAGGTTCAAATGTCAGGCGTTCTTATGCTGTGAGAGTACAAACTACAAACACTGTTTCTATTCTAGTTTGCAGTTCCAGGTAGTGCTAGATGTTTATTTTCAATATTCACTTTATATTTGTGATATATAGTGAAACAACATCATGAGTATTAAGATGATTTTTTTTTTCTTACTTTGTATTTAGACAAAGTTTGCTCAGTTTTATGACCTTCGAATATAAAGCAGCACACCTGCATTTATTTTACAATGGAGTTGGTCAAATTGATGTGATTAAGTGAAGTGAATCTCTTAGCACTCACAAATGTCTCAAAAACATATCTGCATGGTATTTTCATAACATAAAATGTTTTGTCTCTCGTCTGTCTGTTCACCTTCATCTGTCTCTTCTGAAATACAAGAATAATGCTCAACTTTTAAAGATCAGAACTAAAACTGAACCGTATATAATTTTATAATTCCTCACAAAAAAGAAGAAAGTGTCTTTCCCTTGGTGCACGTATACACATCTGGAGAGAATTGTCTGGCGTTTGTTCTTCTCTCTTGTGTTATTGGCAGGGATCTGACCGGAGCGTGCTCTCATATTCCCAGTGTAACACTTTAGAATGGAAATATTTAACTTACTATCCACCCTGTATAAACAGCTTCTTCTCTTCACAGTACTCCTGCCCACGACTGGACAGCATGCGGGACATCGCTGCCAAATCATGATGGTCTGCTCTAGTCTGTTCGGGGAATGGGACTCTTGCATGCTAATGTGAGTGCCTTTGTTTCAGGGAGTGCACAGAGTTGTTTAAGTTCAGCAGGTAATAAACTTGTGTTTAGACAAGGAAGTTTGTAAGGTTAGTGCATAGTGGTCCTGGCCCCCCATGTAAAATAGTGCCTTCTAATATTTCCAAATATATTCTTGAGTGGTGATTAATGATTTCATAACATGCTAGTAAATATATAAATGTTGAAATATATATATATATATATATATTTATAAAATATATATATATTCAATTCTTTAATATGTTAAACATTTAAAAATGCAAAAAGAATACAAATTATTAAAATTAAGCAGTAAAATAATTTTTATTATTGACATATCAGAGAACTTATTATATATATAAATATCTGTAATTTTGGTTAGTGGTCACATGACATGCTAGTAAATAGAATATTGAATAACATATAAGTAATATTTTGAAATACTACTAAATGTATTTAATATATATGAAATAAAGTTAGATAATAAAACTGTAATATTTTAACTGCAAAAAAACCAAACATTAATAGTAATAAATATTTAATATAAATAATATTTACATTGCAGGGAGTTCTTCCATTATTATTATTATTATTATAATTCAATCATTTATATTAATTACAATTATTATTGATCAAATAATAAGAAATATGATAATAAAAAAGATATTTCTGTTTAAATTCTAACTATACTATAAATAAACAAAACACATTTTTCATCATTTTAATAACATAAGTAAAATTCTAATATGTTGCAATAATAAAATGTATGCTTTCAAATGTTCAAACCTTCCAGCTTTTTGTCTTTTTAAATCCTTGACCTTTTATTTTGGCAGAACACTAATGAAAATTACACAAAAAACATTATATTACACAAAAGTGTAAATAAAGTGTTCCCTAACGCACAATAGTAGCTTCAAATCTTCAAACATCAGTTCAATTTAAAATTTCCCTGACCCTAAATGTCACAAGCAATAAATATGCTTTGATTGGTCACTTCATATGGCAGTTAGGCAGTTTTTTCTAAGTGGGCTGTGCTTCAGTAGAACCAACCGTAAAATGCACCATAATTGATCCAGAAAGTGACTAGAGACTTTAGAAATAGGATAATTGTTTGTTGATCATAAAAGGCTTCTGATCAGTACAGTATCTTGACCTCCTCATATGGCTATCCGTGACGTGAACTCTGTCATTTGCCTTCTTTTTAACCTTTGTCCACTATTTTAAACTGAAAGCCTTCTCTCATTTCTCTAGCAGCTTGGCAGAAGCCTTCGTCTGACCACAAGACCATAAGGAAACCGCCACTCACCGATACAAGCACAAAGGCAGGGGTCATGACTGGTCGCCCGTCCAGACGGACCTGACGTCCAGCCAGTACGCTCACACATCCCTGCGCAGCTGGGCCCATTTCCCTGGAAGCTTGACCTTTGACTCCTGACCTTGAACTTGAGCCTGGCCTCATTTTCCTGAGCGAGGTCTGACCGCCATGTGACATGGGTTTCGGAAAGGGTGTAGTGGTAATGGCATTGATTAGCAGGGTCTGGTGCCAATATATTTCTCTCTGAAGCCGTTTTGATAGATGAGGCTTCGTCTAATAGACGAGCGTCTGGCTGAAGAGGCAGGTGCGACGTGAAGTTAATGTTTCTAAAGTGATGTGGACTTGGTGGAAGGATGCTACCGTTTGACCTTGGGGTCTCAGACGTCGCCCCTCCTCTCTCATTTTCCCTGTGAAGCGCACGTCTTTTGTAGTTTGCGGGTCCAAACACTATAACCACCAGCAGCTGCTAATTAAAACATAGCTGTTGTCATTTAAACATTTGATGACTTTGACCCTCATCTTCTGTTTGAAGTTTTAGGGACCTCAGTGTCAAGAGTGTTAGGCCTTTATTTAGTTGAAGTATCAGGATTACTTCATCCCTAATCTTGTGAGAGCTGATTTATAAAGTTTTTTTTATTAATAATTGCATCATTAATATAAAAAGCAACATTTTAGGAAATTAAAAGAGTTTTTTAGTTATTTTTATTTTTTTTATGTTTTACAATTTATTTTGTTTTATTGTAATAAATGCAGTTCTTCTTCAACAGCATCATTCAGTCAGGATCTCTTTATGAGGATCTCTACAGGGACAACGGGGAAATAAATCCAACTGTCCATTCAGGCGTCGCACTAAACGACAGGCTATAATGGGAAATGAAGTGTTCAGAGAGTGCTTATGATATGAGGCCCTACAGGACACTACAGAAACGTCACACTCCGCGCATTAATATTTAAAGATCACACACACAAACAGCAGACAACACACTCTCACACACTGATATTAGTGGGTATTAAAGAACAGTTTTTATTTTATCTTTCCTGAAATGCTCTTGTAATGTTAAGATTTTTATATTAAAAGTGTCATGATTTTTTAGTCATAATTTTACCTTGATTGTAGTCCTCTGATCAAAACTGCATTTATATGATAAATAGATGGATTGATGAGAGGTTAGGTCATTTTTTTAAAAACTGTAATTGCATTTCAACTAAGAAATAAGCATTTCATTAAGCATTAAATACTGATTGTGTCTAAAAACCTCACTCTTCTTCTTCTTTCTTTAGGGGATGCCCTCATGCTGAAACAACTGAAAAGCGAGGCCGTCAGTTTTTGACAGAGCAACACACTCTGCTGTAAACCAAGATTACAGTATGTACAGATGGATGCATGTGTCATGTTATAGTTGTTGCTATACTGTGTTTAACCATTACTTGAATGTTGTATAAAGTGGCATTTTGTAATTGTCTAAACCCCAGTGACGGGTAGGTTTAGGTGTGGGGTAAGGTGTAGGTCATTTGTACAAATGTATATAATTTGGCAACATGTAAAATATGTACTAAAATATGTAATTTAGCAAAAACTGAATGAATTTGTATGAATTGCTGTGAGACTGGGCTGGTAATTACATAAAGTAAAAACTATATAAAATGATAAATGTAAGTTAAAGATATTTAGTTTATTAAATATATTTGTCTGTCTATCTATATGTGTGTGTATATATATATATATATATATATATAGAGTCTAAGGGGGTCTCCCGGACAACATTCTGTGCTGAACGACCCATGGTGGGTCAGGCTTTCTCTTGAAGGTGGAGCAGATGGTGGAGATGCCCATCTGGGCGGACCAGAAAGCGGAGACACCCTTCAAGGTGGATCAGACGATGGAGACGCCCGCCTGGCCGGAACAGACGCCCTCTAGGGCGGATCAGAAGGTGGAGGCGCCCTCCAGGGCAGACCAGACAAAACTGCAGCATGGAGTAGGGAAATAGACTAGAGTTCAAAGGCCTTAGTGGCCGGTTCGAGGCATGACACAGGCTCCGAGGTCTCTGTGGGTTGTGCAGCCACCAGCGAAACCTCCTGAGACTGTACAATTGGAACCGACATTACAGGAGGTTGTGCAGTCACTGGTGGAACCAAAGGAGCCTCAGAGTCACAGACCAGTTCTGGTGGTCATGGTAGCTCGTCGTCATCAACAGAGACCCGTCTTTTGCGGACTGGAAACTGCAAGGATTTAGGACTGCACTCCTGGCTGTATAACCGGAACCGACACTACTAAACACAGCTCCCTGGACTGTGATACGGGGCTAGGACACGTTACTTGCGGACTGGGAACCGCGAGAACTTTGAACGGCTCTCCTGGCTGTGAAACTGGAACCGCCTTGGGGAGTCCGGGGGCAACAGAACTGGCATGTCGGCCCACGCATCCGGCTCCAATCTTGGACCACACGAACTGGAAACTGGCGGAAACTTTGACATTTTGGCATCAATTGAACCCCATACTGTGCCCATCTCTGGGGTGCTGGCACTGATTTATCTCCATATAGCGCTGACTTCAGAGGTGGACCCCGCCGAGCAGGAACCAGGCAGCTGCGGGTAGCCTCCTGGCTTTCTGGAGGTAACGGCC
>JAUMHI010000054.1:20395647-20413093 GCA_032359435.1 Enteromius unitaeniatus | reverse complement strand
TGACTTCAGAGGTGGACCCCGCCGAGCAGGAACCAGGCAGCTGCGGGTAGCCTCCTGGCTTTCTGGAGGTAACGGCCATATTGTGCATGGTTCCTGGCGACGCACAGGGCCAAGTGTACAGACCGAAGTCCAGAAAGATGAATGCTTTGCCAGTTGCGAACGCCATCTTTGTTGTGGTGAGTTGTTCTGTAAAGAAAGCTGGTGGTGTTGCGCTCTTGCTTTCTCAGTGGCTCAGAAACAGAGGTTCGAAGAAATGTGAACATTTAATTAAACAAAGAAAATAACCAGAATGCTGAGTGAAAGTGCAATGCAAAGAACAATGCATACAGGCAAACCACAGACATACTTTAACAACTCACGCTAGACTAAAGACAGGGCATGAAATAAATACAGAGACTAATCAATGACATAATACAAGACACCCGGCTGGAAGGGAGTGAAACACTAATGACCGGGTGGAGTTATAAACGAGGAAAAACACATGGCGAGAACGAAATTAAAACAAACACACGGGAACACATGGCATGAGATCACAACATGAACGCACATGGACACATGACAGCATGACAGCAGCATACTGTACATCAAGCCCAGTTTCATGGCAATTTGTACATAATTTATGAGGTGGCTAATTCGTACAAATTCATACTATTCGTTGAATAATACGTTGAATAATACGTTGCTAAAACGTACGTATTTTAAGAGTTGCCAATTCATATGAATTTGTACAAATAACCCCTTGCCCCTACCGGTCACTAAGGTTTAGACAAATCACACAAAACTGTACGAGTTAGGTCGTATGAATTTGTACAACTTTTCCACCTCGTATGAATACGTATGAATTGGTTGTGAGATTGTGTTGGTACATCAGTTGCTTTCGTTGGCGTGAACTCGGATTTATATCCTTTTTTGCGTAGACAAATTAGATATCTATCTGATCAAAGAAAATGTGCAGTGCAAAGTGAACAGGTGTAAACACTCCCCTAAATACTAAAAGTTTGTGAATTGGCAAGAACAGCACAAGCCCAGACAGAGATGAAGTGTCTCATTTTGGCAGGTTGCTAGTATGGACTAAAAAGTGGCGTGATAAATGTGTGAAATCATTTCACAATTATTCCTTCATTGTTTCAGGATTTTCCTCATTGAGCTCCAGTCATCTCTGGTTTGATTTCTGATATACCCGGCGTGAGCGGCACTGTCTCGTACCCTCATCAGGACTATGCCAGAGCAGCAGCTGGTTCATATCGATGGTGTAATCATCTCCAGAAGCTGTTTTACTCCAGATTTAACAGCTCTAACATATTTTTCACATCGCTGACATGCATGCCCTCACCAACAGAAAAAAGCCAGTGCTTTTGATCAAATTCACACCACATGCATCTCCTAGAAGACGAGTTTGAGACTGTGTGGAAGTGCGTTTTATCCCTTTTTTTGATCAGGCTTTCTCTTCTCTTGTGTGCCAGAGCTTCTTGTGCCACGAGTTTGTTCCAGAGTCTTGCGGTGAGCCTGCACCAGAAAAATGGGTCTTTCTGGATCTTCTGTCAGTGAGAGAAGAAGGATGAGCTACAGGCTCAGAGGACATTTATCTCTGACGCTGAGCAGAATCGCCACATGGACACGTTTAGTGGCTATGGACAATGGCTAAGCCACAAATTTCTCTTACTGTGTCTGTCTAAACACAAACTGATCCATATGGAAAGATTTCTGCTGAAGTTTATACCGAAGCACGCTGGTGTCATACTGCAAACCTCCCTCGTTTGTGAAAAAGAAAAGGCAATCAATGCCTCGTATCAACTATCTCGGTGCTGAGACGGACTAAATGAACCGTTGGCAGTTAGAGGATGGCGTTCGCAATCAAGACCCTAACCGGTTTCTAACAAAGCAAAACCAGAGGAAAAAGACTGTGCAATCAACAGAACTAAACTTAAAGCCCTGTGACTGTCCGTATCAGTGGAAACACTGTAGAACAATGGCTGTAATAAAGCCAGAGAGCTCAGGTCCAGACGAAAGTTGCTGAACATCAGACGAGGTCTTAAGAAATAAATCTGCGTCTTAGAGGATCAGTGATCATGGCGATGGGAGTTGATTTCTCTTTGCCTTTTTGAGATTGGAAATGTCTTGTTTTACTCAGTTTGATGTAGTGCTGGAGAAAGTACAATTCAACACAGTTAATGCATTCTAGAAAAATTAATTATATTCCAGTGGTGCTGTTAAATAAAACTGAAACTTATTTAAAATAAGTCATAAAAAAAAATTAAATATAGCTTAAATAAAATGTGGTAGAAATGCTAAATATAAACCAAAAAAAACAAAAAAAGTAAAATCAATTAAAATCAATTATTTGTAATAGTTATTAAATAACTATTAATTAAGAAATTTTGTGAAATTAAAAATTACATTAAAAATGTAATTAAATCTATAAGGAAAATTTAAAAACATGTAAATAGGTTTATGTAAAAAATTACTAACATGCATATAACAATTATTAACATTAAAACTATAAAAAAAAAGTTAATTCAAAATGTTAATAAAATCTGTAATAGAAATGTAATGAAATAACACGGCTTCGATCTGGTATACAAAAGCTAGTTTATTAAATATTCTGAAATATATTAAAAATAGATATCTTTGTAGATGCCAGTTTGAAGCACTTTTTCATTTCATTGCATTTCTTGTGTTCCTTTTTTATCTAATCTCTTATCATCTCAGCTCAGCTCTTTTCATCTTTTCTCAATTCTCTGATCTCATCCATTCTCAACTTGTCTCTTCCCTCTTCTGTTTTCATTTATCGCCCCATATCTTCTCTCAGATCTCCTTATGTACATTCAAAGATACTCTAACAAAAGTGGAGTTTGACTTATGTAGCTTAAAAAGAGAGCTGTTGGTACAATACAACTTTAAATGCAGGTCAACATAATTAATGTGCTGTTAAAGAGACCAGTGTTCTCGGCCTGGTTTACTCAGAATGGGTTTTACAGCTCTTTTTTTAGGATTTCCTTCACTTGAGAAGGAACATCAGATCAACTTTCAACATTTTCTGATCATGAACTTTTTAAGTGCATTTTATCAGATAATGGTCCACAAAAATGAAAATAATTTTGTAAAATGATCTGCAAATAGCCGCTCTGACCCGTTTTGTAAGTGTCTTTAGTATTTTAATGCTATCAGATATAACTCATAATTGTAATGCTATCAGACTTAACTGGAGTTATTGGCATCACCTTCATCACCAGCGCTGAGAGAGAGACACATACAGTAGCGCCGGATCTTCATCTGCCATCAGGAGCATTGATTTATTAATGTTAGCGAGGCCTGCTACGCTAATAGGGTTTAGATCCAGGAAGTGAGTTAATGTAGCTGACAGTGATACAGGAACTTAATCTCTCGAGTGCAAAGAATTATGACTGCTCCCTATCAGAACCGTCAGCGAGGGGAGAGGAAATCAATTGGCGTTGAATGCAGTTTAACAGAGATACAGGCCCGATCACCATCATCAGACTCCTGCACACTAGCTTGACAACTTCACTTTATGTCACTCGACTTTGTGAAGTAAAAATGCATTAATCATGTAAAATAATAGTTCACCCAAAGATTAAAATTTTGTCATCATTTTCTCACCTTCAAGTAGTTCAAAACCTGTATGAATTTCTTTGTTCTGCTGAACACAAAAGAAAGTTTGTATTCAGGCTGATTTGGCCCACCATTGACTTCCATAGTAGGACAAGAAATACTATAGAAGTCAATGGTGACCAAAACAGCCTGGTTACAAACTTTCTTCAAAATATCTTTTTGAACCATAACCTTTCTTTTCTAACCATACCTTTTTATGGTAAAGTAATTTTATTTTAGCAAGTATTTTTAAAATGAATAAAACCCTAATGAAAAAAATGTATATTTCAACTAAATTCCCTCTAAATATATATATATATATTCCTTTACGGGTACACTTTTTACTGTAAAACATAATAAGAACAACTTGTTCGCCGTATTTGGAGGAAGAATTTTTACTATGTTTTATGGTAAAGCAGCTTATGGTTAATCAGTCAACCAGTCTATATTTTAGGATTTTACATATTTTACATTTTTAGAATGTATATTTTTTATAGTTTCTAAATTACAGCAGTTTTATGAAAAAAAAAAGTAATTTTCAGACTCTATATTCTTAGCTGTGTAACCTTAAATGACCACTGTGCCAATAAAAAATGTATTTGTCCAAGGAAAAATCTTGTAAGTCTACAAGTAATCATCAGTAATTGAAATTCGCGTGGAGCGGCACGACCTGTGCTGATCGTACAGAAACATAAAGCTAAAAGTAGCACTCGGCCGGTGGTTTGTCTGCATGTCTACACTGACTCAGCTGTAATTGGCTGTTGGTTTAGTAGGTGAGGTGGTGTTGAAACGCTGGTGCCGGTGGAGAGATCTCTTCTAATGGTGTCCAGCGGCTGGCCGAAACCACACAACACACTCAGCATTGACTCCACAGACGGTGCCGCCCAGACAGCCGAGGTGTGTGGGCCTGGTGCACAGGAGAACCACACTCACCCTCTGTGTCTGTGTCTTTCATTTTCTTCTTCTAGGAAAGAACACATGCAGAGGGACCATAAAGCTTCACATCCAGTTTCACTTGTGGTTCAGAAGGAAAATACAAAACAGTTTCTCTTGTCTTTCTGGGGACATGCAAAGAACTGGGTCTCTTTCACTGTCTCATGCTGAGAGATCTATCTATCTATGGGTAGTTGACATATTAGTGTGTCCTATGGTTTGAGGGGGAAAAAAAACCCTCTAACATTGAAGATAAACCTCTCTCATGTTATTTGCAACTCTTAACAATGAAGATACATGTTTCTAATGTTAATTATGTTTTTTTTCTACATTTTTGCTGTCACACCATAGGACATGGTCACATCTACTTATATAAAGTTATGATATATATATATATATATATATATATATATTAATGTAATGTAAATACACTATATATATATATATATATATATATATATAGCATGACTTTACAGAATAAAATATATATATATATACATATTATTAATTTGTTTTATAAAAACATTAGTAATTAAAAAAATACAGTAATTAAATAGGCAGAAATCTATTGACAATATAAAACAATATAATCAAAATATTATCAAATGTGTGTGTGTGTGTGTGTGTTTTTCGCATGCTTATGTGTAGTTGCATCTCACTATTTTAATTTAAATGCAAAAAATAGGTAGTATTTTAATTTTGAATTTTACAATGAAAAAAAATAATTAGATAAAAAAATCAAGAAAAAAAAAAATTATATGTAGAATAGTGCACTGCGGTTTTTTTTTAGATGCATTTCATTCTAATGAGAGTCCACAAGCCAGACTATTAGTGTTAACCCAGTGTGACCTTGTCTTTAGTATAATGGATTGTGGAAGAGCTGCGTTGCATTAGATGAGTCTCTCTCTTTCTTTCTTTTTTTTTAGAAATCAGAAGGACCGCACTGCCCACACTCCAAGTCCTCTTGCCCCGAAAACCGCATCTGACCACCAGGACCTCAGGGAAACCACGGCCTGATGGAGGAATAAAGAGAGTGAGAGAGACAAAGAGAGGTGGAGAGGCTTTGGCCCCACAGCAGCTGATGGTGGTATTAATATATTAATTGTTTTTTAACATTATTTGGTTGTGGCCAGGTTGGTGAGCCCTTGTTTTACACTGAAGGCCACACATACTAAAACACTTAATTCTGCCTCTGCCTGAAAACAGCAGTGATTCACAGCAGATATGTGAACTTCTACAAAGGACTGTAATGAAATAAATATGCTAAGCTGAATTTCCAATATTGCATGCAAAAACAAAACAAATGTTCATACGTCAGTTAAGGGAAAGAACAAGTTTCAAATCATTGTACTTAAAGAAAATTGTATTTAGTACAGTAATGCAGTAAAATGAAACATTTTGGGTAATATATTCTGACTGCAATGTATTTAGATTACTTTTGACCATATTTATATTCATATTCATATATTCAAAAATATTTCATTTTGCTTGCATGCTTTTCATTTTTATCAGACATTTATTAAATGGATTTTTAGAGTTGAAGAAAGTTAACTAACAAACTAAATAAAACATTTGAACTCTAAAAAAAAGTTGAATTTGTTTATCTGCATGTCATATAATCATTAGTTTAATTTAATAATTTACAGCCACTGTTTGAATAATATGTAATAACTGAATCAATAAATATTTAACTGTAGCTTGATTATGAGTATTTTTTAAATGTAATTATATAATTAGCAGTGTTATTTTAGCATTTAATATTAGTTTTTATATATTTATATATTAATATAATATAGTGTGTTTAATCAGATTGTATCAGTCTATGTTGTGTTTTCATTTTCATTTTAATTAAAGTTTTAATAATACATTTTTCTCCAATGTTTTTTTTAGGATTTATATGTCTATATAATTAGTATTCATTTTCATACAGTTTTTGAGTTTTTATTTTAGTACTTTAGTAAGTTAAACTAGATTAATATTAGAAATGTTGCCTTGGCATCTTGGTATTTCTTAATATATATGTTATTTTAGCTAAATTAGTTTTTTTGTTTGTTTGCTTTTTTACTGGTTTTGGTTTTAGTTTTTTAGTGGATTTCGATAGTACTAACTTTTTGTTTTCTAATTACGTAATCCATATTACATGTAATCGATTACTACCCAGCACCGACAACCATTAAAAGTCAGGCTAGGCTAGCACTAACCTTGAAAAGACACAAACATTGTGTAACCTGTGTGAGTTTTTTTAGACCGCAGGCCCATAAACACCAGCGTTTCTGGTCAGGATCAGAGCGATGGAGAAAGTGAATCACCAGGCATTTGGTCTGAAGGACATACCCTATACTTAAACTTCTGCCGTCATCATGCGTTTAGCCTGTGTGTTTAAGTACAGGCAAGCTCATATTACTGTACAAATATTAGGTGACTCTAATGCATTTTTTAAGGAAATAGCTGCAATTCAGAAATCTCTGACTGGATATTATTGCATTCTGTGAGGTCCCTATAGTCCCTCTGCTTTTCATTCATATGAATATAGAGTCATAGAGTCTCTTCAGTCAATATTTTGAAAGTCAGTCAAAAGTGTTATTAAACAGGAATTATTATTTTGTATTTAGTTGTTTTAAACTTCTGTTTTGTTTATTTGTTTTGTAAAACACAGGCTTAAGGTTACTTGCCAAACCCCTAATCTTTAAGTATTCAACTTCAGCATGTAAGTCATCCTGCAGCATTTTGGTTACAGACATGAATGATTCATCAAACCATGAGGATTTTTGCAGACACGTGTGCATCACACTTTTGGGTACTTTATAAATTATTAAAAAAAACATTAAAAAAAAGCTAATGCCCACTGAACCACACTCCAGCCCAGTGAAGGCATGGCTTGCAGGCTGCATTGTGCACCAGGCGATCCCCAGTGGAGCCCCATCCGCCGAGGTGAAACTGAATGGCCGGACCCTCAAGGCCCTCCTGGACAGCGGCAGCTCAGTCAGTCTCGTCCTGGCGTCTCTCCTACCACCTCGAGCAGACACAAAGTCCTTCCTGTCCCTCAGAGACACCAAAGAAGTTCCTGCCCAACGGGTGAGCATCGCCACGGCGGTGGGTTCATGGCCCCTCGAAGTCGGTGTCGTAAAAGACCTGCCCGTACCCATGTTGCTGGGGCAAGACTGGCCCGGACTTGACCGCCTGCTAGCCGCCACGGCTCAGCCTGCCAGCCACACTCCGCCACGGAAGCCGAAGCGGTCTGGAAGAGGGGTCCCCGACAGCCCGTTCTCCTCACCAGCGACAGCGGCCGAGATGGTGAGTCCCCCTCCCTGAATAACGATGTGTTTTTTGATTTGTTTCAGCAGGTCCAGGGAGGGGGATCGCTCGGCCGGGAGGGGGGAGGAAAAACGATTGCTGGTGGTCCCCAAAGCCAAGACCGAAGCGGTGCTGGAGCTCACATACGCCCATCCCCTGGCCGGTCACATGGGAGCCGCTAACACCCTTCAATGAATCCAGGATCGGTTCCATTGACCAGGGATGGAAGCTGAGGTCCAGCTCTTCTGTCAGGCATGTCCCACCTGCCAACAGACGTCTCCAAGGCCTCCTCCCCCCACACCGCTCATTCCGCTTCCCATCATCGAGGTGCCCTTCGAGCGCATCAGGATGGATCTGGTGGGGCCGCTGCCAAAGTCCGCCCGGGGGCATGAACACATCCTCGTGATCGTCGACTACGCCACCCGGTTCCCAGAAGCAGTCCCCCTGCGGAAGGCCACTGCAAAGGCCATCGCAAACAAACTTTTCAGCCTCTGCACCCAAGTCAGCATCCCGAGGGAGATTCTGACCGATCAAGGTACCCCGTTCATATCCAAATTAATGTCTGACCTCTGCTGCCTTCTCCAGGTAAAGCAGCTCAGGACGTCCGTCTTCCACTCACAAACAGATGGCCTGGTGGAGTGCTTTAATCAAACCCTCAAGCGGATGCTGAAGCGAGTGGTCGCAGAGGACCACCGGGATTGGGACCTGATGATCCCCTACGTGCTTTTCGGCGTCCGGGAAGTGCCGCAAGCCTCCACCAGCTTCACGCCGTTTGAGCTGCTCTTTGGCTGCCAACCACGCGCAGAGGTCAGTCATCAAGCATGTAAAACAGATGAGGGAGCGTATTGACCGAGTTATGCCGCTGGTGAAGGAGCACCTCACCAAAGCCCAGCAGGCACAACGACGCCATTATGACCGGGCTGCCCAGCCCCGTGATTTCCAACCCGGCGATCGAGTGATGGTCCTGGTCCCCACATCGGCATGCAAGTTCCTGGCGACATGGCAGGGCCCATACACCGTCAAAGAAAGAGTCGGCACGCACGACGCACAGAACAACTCTATCACGTCAACCTTCTGAAAAAGTGGGTTGGGACCAGAGACCAGGTGGCCGCACTCGCAACATCTGAGCCCCTCACTGTCGACATGAATGAGCTTCTGTCAGCCATCCAGAAGACGGAGCTCCAACACCTGATCGGTCAGTTCTCCGATGTGTTCTCTCCAGTGCCCGGGTGGACCAACACCCTGCAGCACAAGATCAAGACACCACCCGGGATGATCGTCAAGCAGCGGCCCTATCGGATCCCAGTACTAAGTACCTGGGCTACCAGGTGGGACGGGGCCTCATCAGACCCCAGGATGGAGGCCATCCGGCAGGCCCAGCAGCCCCGTTCCAAGACCCAGGTACGTGACTTCTTAGGGTTGGCCGGATACTATCGCTGTTTCATCCCTAACTTCTCCTCTATAGCCACTCCTCTGACAGACCTGACCAGTAAGGGGCAGCCCGAGCAAGTGGAGTGGAACCCCGTGGCGGAGGAGGCCTTCCAGACCATAAAAACCACGCTCACCTGCAAACGGGCCTGCGAGCCCCAGACTTCAGCTGCCCCTTCCTGCTGCAAACGGACGCCTTGGATGTCGGCCTGGGAGGTGTGCTGTCCCAGGTCACGGACGGCGAAGAACACCCGGTCCTCTACATCAGCAGGAAGCTGAACCCAGCCGAGAAGAAGTATGCCACAGTGGAGAAGGAGGCCCTGGCCGTCAAGTTTGCAGTCCTGGAGCTCCGTTATTATTTGCTGGGACGTAAGTTCACCCTAATAACCGATCACGCTCCATTACAGTGGATGGCCTGGGCTAAGGACACCGGGGCCTCCCACAACAACGCCGATGGACTCTCTCTGCTGTGGTCAGCTTTTGCAGGTCTGTCAGGGGTCACTTCCCACCCACACCCAATCTCCCCCTTGTGTTTACCTCTCTCTACCGCCAGGACTAGGACAACACTTGGGAGGGGGAGTGTGACGAGCGTCGCGATCACTGATCAGCATTGCCCTGGCTACCAACGAGGGAGCACCGGTGAACCTCATCAGCGGCTCATCAACCCCAGCTACAAGCCCTTAGCCCGCGGCCAGATAAGCTTCATCTGAGCCCCAAGCAAGCCGCGACTACGCTTCGCTCTATGCTCCAGCTGACTCGAACTCGACGATCTAAACCTTTTTTCTGTCTCCCCAGAAGCAAGCCTCTGAACCCGTCTAGCCCTGCATCTCCGCTGAGACAGAGCCCCGGACACAGACGGGGAGAAGCGCTCTTAAAGGAGCCACACAGCGCCACCAGAGAGACTTGACTTTGAAATTTTTGTTCATCCTTACCTCGTTGTCCTGTGCTTGCTTTGCCATTTGTGACAATATATAAACATCTACAGATATATATTTATAAAATAGATTTGTGAATAGAGTATCAATAATATGGTATACCAGTATCCCAGCTTCAAGACCTACCTAGCCATGCTGTTTTTTTCAGTAACAGTATAGCAATGTTCTGACAACCATTCCAAAACACAATCATTATAATTTTATTTATTTATTTATTTATTTTACAAGTAGTTAAATAGTGCTCACAACTGAGAACACTGAATTTGGTGTTACAGCCAGTCTCAGCAAAGTTTCTAACAAACCTGTGTGGGTTTGTAAGGTCTTGAGACGTTCTAATTAACAGTTTGATGGATTGCGCTCTATCTTCAGGTGCTGGATGATATATAGTCCCACACCTCTGAGGGTAAACCTAAGCAGGAGAAGTGTTTCCACTACTGTCAAAGAAAAACAGCCTTCGTCACTAGACCTGCACTGGAAAAAGCCAGAAAGCCATGCCAGAAGAACAATTATATTCAGACGGCATCAGCATTCATATCAGAATGATTTTAAGATAACGAGAGATAGATGCCTGAGAGAACTGTAACGCATAAACATTTAGAAAACAAAAAGGTTCCATGGGAACAGAAGACCTCATGATGTTCCTTTGGAATTACTTGCTAATATGCATGCATCACAATGACATGCAGTATTTGCAAGCTGAATCTCCAAAAACCTGTTTTGTAGCAGTTTTGTTTTAGTTACACACACACAGACACACACACAAATGTCAACAATTCTGTGTTTTTCTGTCAATATGGGGTGCTGTGTGGACATTAATGAGGAAAAAAATGAACTTAAATGATTTTAGCAAATGGCTGCAATATAACAAAGAGTGAAAAATTTCTGAATACTTTCCATGCCCACTGTACCCAGCAATTGGACTGTTTACTACCCAGAAGGTTGGGTTAAACACTAAAAAGAAAAGAACCCAGTCTCTGGGTTTTCTCATATTTTATCCAGTGTGGAGATGTATTTAACCCAGCACACGCACACATATATATGTATATATATATGAAAATAATATTTTAATATGTATAAGTTGCAGTATGTTGTTCTGCATAGATAATTATGTTTTTTTTTGCTGCTTGAACAAGCATTTTTATTAAGTCAATAAAGCTTCACCTTGACGTTCTCTGTGTGTCTCCTTTGCAGAACTCTGGACTGCAGCTCATTAAAAATAGACAGAGCATGTAGAGAGAGTTAAAGTCCTAATGTAAAATCTTTACCAGTGACTTAAGTACAGCGCTGAGATCTGTTTCTGCTGAGCGTGCTGAATAATAAACTCAACGTCAACTGTGCGCTGAGTTACTGCAGCCATGTCTGCGTGGGGCTTTTATTTAATCGCTTTGTTTTTGTCTCATTAAAAGTCCATCAGTTTTCTCAGGAAGAAAACAATAATTATGTTGTCTTGACAGAGATACTTTTAATGTACAGACTCGGCACGATCCTTCAGCCTGTTTTCCATTAGTACAACTTGTTGAAATTGCAGTTTTGACATTGTATTGCTAATGAACGGATTAATTATTATTATTATTTCAAATAAATGCATTTTTTTTGTAACTTTTTATTAAGAAGCACAACTGTTTTCAACACATAACAATACGCATTGTTTCTTAAGCAGCAAATCAGCCTATTAGAATGATTTCTGAAGGATCATGTGACACCGAAGACTGGAGTTATGATGCTGAAAATTCAGATTTTGCATCAAAGTAATAAACTACATTTTAAAATTTACTGAAACAGATATTTAAATTGTAATATTTACAGCGATGTTATTGTTTTTTACTGCATTTTTGATCAAATAAATGCAAATAAAACCTTTACAAGAGGTTGTTAACTTCTTTCAAATATATATATATATATATTGTTATACAAATCTAGTACTGATCCATTTCTAGTTCTACTTAGTATTTGGCTAATTCTGTGTTTACTTGCATACAGTTTAAAAGCCATCATATTTGCAGCCTTTGCCTGAATAACCCATTCTCTCCCTCCCTCTCTATAGTCTGTCTCCAGCGACTTTTCAGTAATACAGAGCGTGAATGTGAAAAGCGTCGCCGATAGGCAGCCGCACAATACCACTAACGCGTTAAAATGACTTCCAGATGTCTCCAACCCCTGATCAAGAGGAGGAAGAGTAGGGGGAAACCAGAAGAGTACAGGAAACCAAAGCAAAATAAATGATTTGCAAATGTAGCGTGGGGTGGGGGAGACTGACGGACGGCTAGAGCTGGCGGTCTGGTGCTGGTTAGATGTGGTGCTGGCTCCGGGTGGGCTGCTGTGGGTGACAGTGATGGAGGAGGTGAGAGAGAACGCCCGGTGCGATCGGTCTGACACCTGTGCCAGTGCTCGCCTCTCAGAACCCACTCACAGCTCGGACGTCCCATGAGAACCGCAAACTACAAGAATAGAATGAGGTACTCATGACGAACCTTTGTTTCAGCTTTCACTCTTGAACATACAGATCCTAAAACAAGGTTTTCATGGCAGTGTCAGAAGAACCATTTGCGTTTCCCTAAACACTGGTCACACTTTATATTAGGTGGCCTTAACTACTATCAGAAAATAAACACAATGTATTTATTAAGCTCATATTGTATTCGAAAACACTAGAGGTGGGATATGGGTAAGGTTAGAGACAGGTTTGGTTGAATGGGTAGGTTTAAGGGTAAGTTAACGTGTTAGGGGTGAGTTAATAGTGTAATAATAAATGTAATTACAGAAATTAATTACAGATGTAATTACATATAAATATTAAAAATAAAAAAGAAAATAATGTAGCATAATGTAAAAACATGTACGTACATAGTAAGTACATTCTAACAAATTATTAATTTAAATGTAAGTACATAGTAGTTAAGGCTACCTATTACACTTAAAAACGTTTTTCATGCTTTAACAAAATAAAAAATAAATAAAAGGCCCAAAAAGGGTATATTTCACAGTGTTTTTGCTGAAGAACCTTTTTCCACTAAGAACCTTTTGGGAAATAGAAAGCTTTTATGCATGTTAAAGGTTCTTCATGGAACAATCAATGCCAAAAAAAGTTTATATTTAAGAGTATATACAAATGATCATTGGTGCATTTATAGTGCAATTTAAAAATGCTTAGGGTTAAGGTTAGATATAGCTGCTAGATGGAATTATAAAACAGGGGCATAATCTTTTCCTTTTTGTAGCTTTAACTGTGACAGTCCAATGCTTCCAAATCCTTCAGTTTTGTCCTACATGAGTTCATAATTTGGTTCTGGGAAAAAAAAGTTGACTGCAGGCAGTGTGAATAGGTCGATCCCACTCTGACCAAGTGTTAGACAAATCTTATATTCTATCGTATATTTTATCATATTTCTTGCAATTGTGTCTAAATGTATTATAAATACATTACATTGGAGGGCCTTAATTTGTTATTTAGATTATACAGTATACAGAATATGCAGAATCTCAGCTTTGACTAAATCTGAAATCTGCTTTTTTTCTGTAATATTGCATGAAGAATTTGCATGAAGAACATTTTCTCAGTAAAGTACTGCGCTGTACTCTGTACTGCCAACAACACAAGTATCATATGATAGATGTTGAAAGCAAATATTTTTCAGTGTTAGTGAGCATTTTATAGGTGTGGAATCTAATCAGTGTTAACCTTTCAGCTCAATGACCTCTCATGGGAAAAACAGATGAACAGAGAAGCATGAGAAATGTGCAGAGAGAAAAATAAAGGAGGAAAAGAGGAGACTAAACATTACACCACAAAGCTTATGATGTATGCTGTATTTTTTAATTTTTGTTTTGTGCATTTATTGGTTTAACGTATAAAATATTTAAAGCTTTCATTACGCAAAGGATACTTAAAATTTAAAAGTGACAGTAAACATGGACTTTCTATTCATTAAATTCTGCTGGGGAAATAATGTATCATTGTTTTCAAAATTGATAATAATAATAAAAAACTTTAAGCAGCAAATCAGCAAAGGATCATGTGACAGGAGTATGGAGTAAGAAGACAGGAGTAATGATGCTAAAAAATTCAGCTTTGCATTAAAGGAATAAATTACGTTTTAAAATATATTACAACATGCAGAAAACAGTTCTTTTAAATTTTTATAATAATTGCTGTTCTAACTCAATTTTTAATCACGTACATGCCAATAGCTTTATTGAGCAGTAACTAACTTCAGCTCTTGAATTTTTCTTTAATCTTTACATCTTAATTAAATTTTCTGACCAGGGCAGATTTCCTTAAATTACAACAAAAAAAAAATTAATTATATGTACAGAGTTCAAAACTAACATGTTTTTATTAATATTGTGCCTTTCAGTGTATTCTGGCTTCACCGGTTTTTTTTCTTTTTGCCTCTCTCTTCATGCTCTGAAAGTGAGTCAATTATAGGGCTATAAAGGTCTCTTTAGCCCAGAGACGAGCCGTCCGTGTCGGGGGAAGCTGAAAGTTAACGTGATTACCGGGTAAGTTTATAAGCTGTAAGTGCTGAGATGAAGTGAATGCTCTCTCAGAGGAGACAAACAGAAAGATAAACTCTCTTATTTTCTTTCAGAGTGGAACAACTAGCAGCACACAGGAGACACACAGGAAAACTGTATACATGCCTCTGGAGGTTAGCATTGATGGATCCGTGTCCTGTATACATTTTTTGGGGTAATATAAAGGCTGGAGAGATCATGAAGTTTATTTAAAATCATTTGAAAAAGTAGTTAGCTAGGCTATTTGTACCAAGCTTCTTAAAAATGTTACAAGATTAGCAATGCTATAGAAAATAGTATTCATATTGCCCACTGTCAAAATTTCTGTAGAAATTACAGCATTACTGGCTGCTGGTTGCCGGTAACTTACAGTAGTGGTCATGATTCAGAGCCGCCTAAGGCATAAGCGAACTAAGCGGCTGCTTAGGGCCCTGAGGCCACCAGGGGGCCACCATGAGTACATGAAATTACATCGTTTTTTAATTTTAATGTTTTTTTTCATTTATATATGTATAATATTTCAGTTGATATCATATTGGTAACGAAAACTATTATTTAATAATAAAAAAAAAACAGCAATATTATTTTAACTGGCTGCTGCAGGATGCGTGCACAGTTGGAGTATGACAGCCATACGATACCTGAGGTAACTTCACTTCACTGAAGACGCAGGATCACTGCAGCAAAACAATTAATAATGTCACCAAAAGGACATATCTCTCTGGTACAGAGAAACAAAAACAGAAGAAATCAGAGGAAGAGAAAAATCAGCAAGCTAAAGGTAAGTTTTAAGTATAAGCTAAACGAGACTTAATTGCAAGCTAATGTTAACGTTAACGTTACTTCTTCCGCTTCAGCGATCACCAGCGGAAGCTAACAGCTCATCAATTCGTGCTTGTGCAAAGGATGAGACATTAGATAATTACTTTAATCTGATTTCTGAATCTGCTAATAAGAAAGCTATGTGTCACGAATGAGGAGAGCGAGAAGTGTTCGAGTTCATATGCAAAAAAGGTTTTATTCAGGCTCAGAGTAAACAAACAGTCTTAAACACCAGCAGACAGTAACCACGAAGGCAGAGACGAGAGAATAAACTAAATCCAAAGCAATTGTCAAATACCGTATAATCAGAGTCCAAAGGGGAAGGCAATGCAAAGATCTGTGAAACAGCAAAAGGTCGACAGCAAGTAAATCCAAACAAAGAAACAGACAGAAATACAAATGACAGGCTAGAACTGGATTGACAGTGTAAATGAACCTTGACTAGACAAACAAACAGACTGGTATATATACAGGTGGAACTGATTGAATGATTGAACCAAACTAGCAACAGCTGTGGGGGAGAGATGCATACTGGGAAATGGAGTCCGGATATGGAGACAGACAGAAAAACACATAGATTTCTTAGAGAGCTAGAGTGCCATCAACAGTCTTAAGGTGGCAGCTCCAGCTGAGCGTGACATAGCCAAACGAAACGCCCACCTGGGTGGAATCCATGAAGAGGATTCCCACCAGGGCTGACCAGACAGTTCTTGTACCCTCCAGGGCGGTGCAGATGGTGGGGAAGCCCACCTAGCCAGCTCAGACTGAGGTGACACCCACCAGGGCGGAGCAGACAATGAAGCAGGCGGCGGAGAGACCCTACGGGGCGGAGCAGGCGGCGGAGACCTCCTCCTGGGCATACCGGCCAGGGAAGATGCCTTCCAGGGTGGATCGGGTGGCGGGAACGCCCACCTTGGGCGAAACAGATAGCGGAATGCGGCAAAGCCCTTCTGGTTTGGCCAGACAATGGAAACGCCCTCTGAGACTGAACAGGTAGTTAAAGCTCCCTCCTGAAACTAACAGTCAATGATATCGCCCTTCGAGACTGAACAGGCGGTGTTAGCGCCCTTCTAGGCTGTCCAGACAGACAGTGCGTCCTCAGTGACCAACCAGACAATGAAAGCACCCTCCTGAGCCGAACAGACTGACATGGCGCCCTTCGTGACCAAACTGACAATGAGTGCGCCCTACGCGGTTGGAGCAATTGTGGAGGCGCCCTTTGGGACCAAACAGACAGTGGTAGCGTCCCTCTGAACCCTCTGGACCGTGACCCAGCCACCTCCATGGGTTGAGCAGCCACGAATGGGGGCTCTGGAGAATCTACGGTAGATACCGACTTCTCCAGTTATCCCGTTATTTGTGGGCTAGAAACCGTGAGCACCTTCTGCAGCTCGTTTGGCTGCGTAACCATGACCGATTGGAGTGAACACGGCCCCTCGTACCGTGCTACGGGAATGGGACCCTTTAGTGAATGGCTGGGAACCTTGAGGGCTTTCAACAGCTCGTCAAACTGTGCAACCGAGACTGATCTGACATCCCACAGTCCCTCTCGCTGTGAATTGATGTCAGCACCCGTCACTAGCGTTTAAGCGATCGCTAATACAGGTGATGGCTGCTCCGGCTGGAAAACCAGAATCGACTGGGTGGAAAACAGCACACTTAGCTGTATAACTGTCACGCCATAGGCATGTTCTGTGTCTGTCTCTGTCCGTGTCTTGAGTCTGTCTTAGTCTGCTCCATGTTCCCCCCTGTCTTTGTGATTCGTTGGTCTCGTCCCTGCCCGTTTGGTCTTTCCGTTCCTGATTGTTTCATTCACTGCACCTGTGTTTCCCTATGTTCCCTCCCACGTCGTTTAGTTTTGTGTATTTAAAGCCCTTGTCTTCCTGTTGGTTTTGTCGGATGTTAAAGTT